>JAWQUT010000141.1:510043-561216 GCA_033807755.1 Ellobium chinense
CCAAAACCAGTCCTGTTCCAGTTTTACCGAGATACACTTCGTTTTCTTTATTTTAAGTTATTGCAGTGTCCTTGAGAGATATTTCTGTCCAAGAAACTGCAGTACGGAAGTAATTGGNGGGGGGGGGGGGGTATGATGAATGTGGGCATGATGATCACGGCTCTTCACAAAATACACAAAGAAAAGGTTGATACCATTTGTGAATTTAATATAAATGGCACACTAGATCTGGATAGATCATTTTATTTATGAAAAGTGAAAACTATAAAAATGTAGCACTTTCATTCTTAACACTTATTTATCAGCTGTGAAGCTGCTATCTCTCAACCGCTATCTATCTTCGGGTTTGAGTGTGATTTGGAATGGATTGACAAAGAGGTCATAGATAATTTTAATGATATAATGCTATCATTTCTAAGATAATAGCGATATTGGAAGCCATTCAAGTTTTTAATGAACCAGAAACGAGGAGTGTGTGTACTCAACATAATATACTCGACGGTAGTTTACCATGAAACGCATCCCTGTAACTTTTGTCTAATAAAATGTGTATATGATCACTACCATTGGTCGCATACGAAAGAGGGCCTTTGCATTCTGTCTTGCCTAAGACTGTGCCTGTGTTTTCAAAGTTCCAACTTGATGATCTGGTCCTTGAGCAACTTTAAAAAGTCTTTAAATTTTTTCAGAAAGCTGTTAGGCCTTAAGAAGTCCTTAAACTTTATATTTTGGCCACTATGCCATTTAAAACATCCTAAAATTTATGTTTGCCTGTCTTGAATCATGCTTCTTTGAGAAAAGGGTTATAGCTATGTCCGAGTTATCCACCACACGTTATGTAAGCTGCCATGACAGCAAGTTTTTAACACTAAAACCAAGACTAAAAACCTCAGAGAGGTTGCCGGACAGTCAAAAATCTGATCCTGGCTGTATCTAAAGTCGCTTGTATATGGAAATAAATTATGATGTTAGGTTTGGTGGGTTTTTTTTCAATCAGAAATCCTTGCAAAGTGTTTTGTCTCTGGAAATTCGTATGAACTTTGACTTTCCTAAACATGTGGAAGGTCAATTATAAAACCTGCCTTCAGTTTAATCAGTACCGAATTAGTAAATGTTTGTCAACTGGCCAGAGGTTAGGTAAATTGATGATAATAGTTGTGATCAACTCTTGTGACTCAAGGAATGCTGCATGCCAATGACCGGAAGATTATGATTGAAAGTTGCATTCTTGTCGTTACGAACTGCTGACTGACAGTGTGCATAGTGCGTGATAATTGGAATGGCTGACGCTGAAAAGACGGTGTCATTGGATAAGTAATATAATAATGTAATGTGGAACACTACAGGATTTGACTAATGTCCCATTAATTTAGTAACATTATTTTATATTCTGGCCTCTTGTGCAGCAATGCTGTAACAGGTTTTCATTGTATCAAAAGTGGCTTCACTTTTAGTATATGGCCATAACCTAAATATTGGTCTTGCTTTGACTCATACATTAAAAAGGATCATTGGGGATTGGGGTGGGTGGTGGACAGAATCGATCCCGATTCAAGAGATAATTAGTGTGGAGTTACAGAGTAATAAGTTAATAACTATACTCCTCCTCCCTTGCCCCCAAACTCAGCCCTCAACCTNAAAAAAAAAGTGATTTACAGGGACTGACCCTGTTTTAGGATCCATGTAGTGTCACAATTTAGGTACTTAGCACCATTACCTTTGGGGATCTGATTTTGCCTTATCAAGCCAGGATTCAGCAGTGCTAGTGACCATCTAGGCATCATATTCATATATAGTTTCTGATCCAAAAGAAATCAAAATGTCTTGATGTTTGGCGGGTTGGTAAGGAAGATATCTTTAAAAATATTTTAAAACATTATTTAGAAATGATCCCCTTTGTTCTATTATCTTTTGATGTTATGGCTCTAAAACAATGAAATAATCACCAAAAGAAAGGACTCAACAGGTAAAGCCACATGGAAGTCAGCGGAGGAGAACATGCAGAACAAAACATGGACTTATCGGTTTTGCAAGTCAAATTTCAGAATTCAAAATGCTGAGGGACAAAAGACTGCTTGATTCTCCCAGTTCTTGCACAGGTAATAAATAAAGTAGCCTATGAGCAAGGCCCGATGAACAAACAATTTGTCACACCCACTGCAAAATGATGATTCATCAAGCCTTCATAGAGCACAAGGCAGCAAGTTGCAGTCAGAATGGCAAATTTCTGTTAACAGACGTGTGGCTGACATAGACATACACTAAAACAGAAATAAAGCAGTTATCAAATATCTTGTCATAAACCATTTCATCTGCTTTCAAGGACATTGACACAACACTGCATTTTCTGCTATATTTCTATTCCCAGTTGTCTGATGTGATCATCACAAAATCAGATCCAAACCACTCCAGAATGCAGACAGTTGATGACTGGTCATTCAAGTCAGCCTTGGAGCGAAACTCACTACAGTTCTCATTCCAAGATGGAAGAATTGAGGATCTGTGTCCATCTGGCAGTGAGGAAACAGTGTCTCTGAACTTCAAGAGGGGTGTCTTGTCCGCTTTTCAGAATAGCATGAACCAGCATGAGAGGGATGAGAGTTTGAAGGAGGTAACAATGACGGAGGCATGGTATTCCAAAAGCCATTATAAAAACATTCTGAATAGTTTTAAATGCATAAGATGATTGGTTACTGGTTGTAAAATGGTCTGAGGAACAACTTTCTCGTGACATAAGTCTCCTAACATGAAATTTCTTTAATGAGAGGGTTAGAGTCATTCATTATAAACTGACAGGTTCCTTGTATTAGGATGTTGATGTAAGTACCTGTAAATGGTAATTTGGTATTTAGATGGCATGTTGATACTTTTCAGAAATTGATTACCTGGATTTATCCTGCGCGCTAAGATGTTGAAGCACTGCAATGTCTTGAATGAGCATGTATTACATATCTACATAAGACAGTTGTGTTTTAATGTGGAAGTGCTGGTTTAGTTTATCAATCCCCATTGATGGATCCATTTTCATTTATGACATCTTTCTTTTTCTTCCATTCAAACCTAGGTTGATGTCACTGGAAATTGCCCTACACAGTACAGTATAGCTCAAAAAGGTTGGAAGTCTTCACATTTCACCAAGACAAAGGATCTTTTAGGTTGCACTGATCGCCATGACTACAGAACATCACTTCAGTCTACACCATTCCATTTCCCTGATGTAAGGTGTAGGGTTAATAAACTTCAACTAAGTCTTAACTGTCATTGTCCCAGCAGACACCTCGATATCTCTTGACTGACCGTCATCACCATCCTAACATCAAACTTTATAACTCATACTACCAAACATCAGCATGTTCTTAGCCATTAGCCAGCATGAACATTTCCTGCATATCACTACAGTCATTATTATTATCTTTTTAGAAAATTGTAGAAACTGGATTTTTATACTTGGTGGTGTATTTATTTGAGTGCTTGAAAGTAAGTTTATTGACTGGCTGACAGTAATTTCCTCAATCATTATTATCATGATTATTAAAAAAAAGTGATATGCAGAGAGTGACTTTGATTATATATCACAGTTTTTGTTGTCAAATGTATGTGTTTTATCAACATTACATAAATATTGCCAGAGTCAGATGTGTACATTTTGGCCCCCTTACCCTCCCCTACAAGAGTAGGCCTGCATTATGTAAATATTACAGTATGTTGAATGAAGTACCTCTCAAAGATGCTTAACCCTATACCTCTTAATTACAACAGGCCATCCAGTCCCTGCCATTACTGAAGGGCAACCACAAATGCACCCAGATGGTTTCCAGTGAAGGCCATATGCAGTCAACAACATGTGTAGAGTCTCTTGTATTCCGGCCATTCTCCAAGCAAGAGGCTGGTGCCAGGACCGAAACAACACAGAAGCTATTATATCTTTACAACTATGCTGGATCTAAAGTGCAGAGAGGTAACAATGCTACATCTAATATACTTCTTTATCATGTGTACATAAAGTTGCAACCATTCTTTACAGAGGATACAAATCTATCCAAAGCATGAAGTAATTGAGACTTTGCCATGCACAGCTCCAATATTGCAGAAACAGCTTAATTAACTCATCCTGATATCTTGATTGCTAATGTAATGTTATTACATTAGTGACACTGTGTTAATCAGGCCTTAGCTGCATTTGCTTATGTCATTTTGACTATTTCATTTATTTTGCTCACCTGTATTATTTTCCACTAAGATGTTATATATTTCATACATGGATACTGTTTTTTCAGAGTCTCCATCAAGCAGAACCACCCTTCTCTTTGAGCATAAAAATGCCATGGGAAGCGGTGATGAAACCTTGTGGGCTGCCAATGAGAAACTGACTACACTGTGCCAGATTACAGTTCAGGACATTCCAGCAGAAGTCCCAGGTTTCTTCACTGATTTGGTGAGTCCAATAGAAATCTAAAGCCATTCAAAGTCATGTATCATTCCCTATGTGCTTTTCATTTATCTTCTTTTGTAGACTCTAGTCTATCCTCAGAAACCAGCAAGTATGCTGAGCTTTACTATATAATGAATATTCAGAGGGAGTTAATGAAAGTTTAGTAAAGCTGTCCTTTTTCATTTGTCATCATTAACATTGGACCTTGTTGGAAGATGTTATCACTGGCTGCAAGTCTTAAATGAGCTGTCATGCCAGGAAAATTGTCAGTGCAAAGTGTCATCACATTCATATTATCTCAATATGAGGTGATTAATTCAGTCCTGTCAAAGATACTATGTATTTCAATGCAACGATCAATGACTTGCAACTCCTGACTGACAAATCATTCATCAGTAGGACATACATTGACAGTAATAGATCTAGTATATGAACATCATGATCACATGATGCAAATTTCGTGTTTTTTTAGAGGAGTCATTATAAGGTTTATCTCTCAAAATTTATTGATTTTAAACACATGACTTTGTTGCCACAGGTTTACCTTATGCGAGGCTTGGACAGCCAGCAGCTGATGGAAATGGCAGAGAGAGTACACAGAGGTGGCATCTGCATGGACAATAAAGAAAAAGCCAGGTGAGATTAAATACTATTGATTTTGAACAGTCATGCTAGCGTGAAACAGCACTGGTTCTAATTGAATGGAACTTAACCTTCCTACATATTAAAAGAAAATGAAGAAGTCTGAATCTAGCACATTGGCAGAAAAAAACATGTTGACATAAAGAATGCTGTCTTGTGAAAGGGTTTTTTTTCAACACAATTTTGGCAGTGATATCCTTCAATTGTTTATAATGCTTTAGTATAATTTATGCACAAAAATTCTCACCCTCATGATGTTCTGCTGTGGAAGGTCTAATATATCTTATATCTTAAACTCTTTTTGTCTAGATTAGTATTGTGAAAGATTAGAGACTGGATTGTTTAAGCTTAAATTATATATTTAAAATAATATATATATGCAATAGTTGTTAGCTTTATAATTATTCTTTCTTGGTTCAATTTCTGTTTTAGAAAGTTCTACCTAGATGCCCTCCCAATGGTTGGCACTTCCTCTTCCATTGAGGTGATGGTAGAGATGCTTTTATCTGATGAAATCACTGGTTCTGAAGCTGATTTGTGGATAAACTCCTTGCATTTTGTTCAACACCCTACTGTGGAGATGGTAAACCAGCTTAAGGTATGTATGAAAGAGTCATTCATTTAGAAATAAGACTGTAGATGTGTTCATGAAAGAACTTATTCATAATTTGGATATTGATGGTGTCGGGCACAAACCATCTAAGTCCAAGATTGGGGCCCAGACTTTTTTTTTTCAATAAATTGCTAAAACACATGATTGCACATCATGTCTATAAATATTTCTGCAAAGAAATCACAAGAATTCTACAAATTATTAAAATTATCACACCGTCTAACTCAGCCAGCTCTCTCTGTTATTGGCTCAAACCATTTAAGTTGGGCGTTTTTTTTTAATGTTGTGGAGTCTTGTTCAGCACAGAGAAAAGCTACATTTCTTATGACGCGTAAATGTTTTTGTTCAATCCATGTGATAATGCATTAAAAAATATAACAGGCTTTGCAGGCATGTATTCTCTGTGCATTTTGAGTAGCCTTGTTTAGAAAATTCAGTCAAAATTTGTTGCGCAACCGAGTTAGGCATTTTATGCAATATTAACTATAGAGAGGAGCGATCGTTGCCTGCTAGTGGAAATGAGTTGGACGTTTGTGCCCAGAGATATACAGTAGACGTTTTAATAGTTCTACCTAGAAATTGATAGCGGCCACATTTTGATTAATCTAGAAATTTTAGTTATCGTTAACAGAGCCATGAATCAGATTTTAGCACTTACAAAAGATTTGGAAAGTCATGAGGGCAACATGTGAAATTTTGATAAATCTCAATATTTCATCAAGTTAAACCTGGAGTTGTCGATGCAGGTCCTGAAACTTGTAGCGTAAAGTGTAGCTTCTGAGGGTTATCAAAGGATCAAAAAGTTGATAAAGCTGACATTTTTTTTATAACCAAAAAATATTAACCCCAGTCTTGCCAGATTTGTCATTATGAGTTATGAACTGAGATTGCTAAGTATGGGATCTAGTGAACTTCGTAGGATTGGAATCTCGATAATGCAATATATTGATAACCTCAGGTTATTAATCACAATCTAAGGATACCCAACTTGTTGGTATATTGTAAAATGTAGTTTCTTGGGGTTTTCAAAGGATCTGAAGTTGATAAAGGGAACATTTTTCACGAACAAACAAAAATATTAATCCCAGTCTTACCAGACTTGTTGTTAGAGGAATCATAAGTGTGGATTCCAGGACTTTGCATAGGATTGGAATATTGATAACCACAACATTTCAATCATGACAGCATATTTATACATTAAGAAATGTTAACCATAGACTAGCCAGAATTGTCATTCAACCATGAACTGAAATTGCTCACCCCAGACTTTTTGTTAGTAGTGCAGTGAATAAAGATTGCAAAGTATGGGTTGTGGAGAGTCTAGATCTTCCCAGAGTTGTCATTAAGATTTTAGAATCTTCAATCACTCAAGTCCAGTGATGGCAATTATGAAAATATGATGTAATTTTGGTGATCAGTGTTTCTATAATGATTTCTACATTAACAGTAGTTGTAACTAAATGTGTAAGTCTTAGTTTCTGATAAAGCCCTGAAAGCACAAACTGCCGAAGTCAAGGCAGTGGTAACAAAATGTTGAAGTCATCCCATAGAATTGCCTCTGGCATCGGCTTAAACCATCCAACTCGGCAGACAGCACAAAATGGCTAACTCGGTTTTAATTTTGAGCAGCACAAACTGTCTATGTCTAATAACAAATAAACCATTATTAAACTGATTATTTTTTTTTTTACATATTATGGTGTAGAACATAATTTCTTTCATTTATCTGCCATTAGATCCAATGAAAGACCAGTTCCAATCATGTAATCAGTTTTTCTTTCTCCTCTAAAATTTACTTTTTTAGACGTAGACGGTTTGTGCCCAACACCATCGATATGCTAAATTATTATACCTGTTTCATTACATTTAAGCCTTCAGAAGGTTTCACTGACTCTTATATTTCTTGTATTAGTTATGGCAAGGCAAAAAGTACTAGATGAAATAAAGTATCATGGAAGAATGTGGGCAGCAATGTTGTGGAGAGATATGCTGACATGAGGAAGAAGTAGAAGAGGAGGAGGAAGACTGTGTTAATAATTTATAACGACTGACTTGAACTTTTTTGTTTTTGGAGGGGATGGGGTAGAGGGGAGAGGAGGGTGCAATAAGGCTCTATGATCA
Organism: Ellobium chinense; assembly: GCA_033807755.1. Classification (NCBI taxonomy): domain Eukaryota; kingdom Metazoa; phylum Mollusca; class Gastropoda; order Ellobiida; family Ellobiidae; genus Ellobium; species Ellobium chinense. Next base: position 517,852 of record JAWQUT010000141.1, read on the forward strand.
TGAGCTCAAAGTTACTTGCAATGATCATTATACTCTTGCTGTCTCACCTGCCATTATGTCTCACATATTCTGTAACAGAGATTGCTGTTGTCAGAACCTCATCGGATGAGAGCACTTTTGCCTGTCACTTCCCTAGTCAACAATTTCTGCCACAGTCAGTCTTCCTGTTCCCGCATTAGACAAGTTGGTGATGTTGTTGCAGTCCTGGATGACATCTTAGGAAGAAATTGTCAGTCTGTGGAGGAAGACTTGGTTAGTTTCAGCCATAATTTATCCAACCATCCTTCCCATTATCCATCCATATATCCATACATACATTCATTCATCCATCACCACCACCATTGCCACTCCACAGTCAACATGGTCATGTCTGGTTGTCTGGATACTTTTGAAGGCATTGAGTATATTTGTTTTCATTCTTAATAAAGTCATAAAGTGAGTCAGAGATTTGTAACACAAACATTATTATTTGCCTTTTTCATACATTTGTTGATACTGACTGAAGATAGTACATTGCTCTAGCTATCTTTTTCAATTTATGATCTTAGGAAGCATTTTAAAGCTGCCACAAGTAGAAGCTAATGAAGTAGGAATTTCATGAGCATTCATTGAAAGCTCCTCAATTTTATATTTCATAAATTTGCCCAAGAAAACATCTGATTTAGAGATTCTGTAAACATTAGGATACAAATCTGTAATTGTTCAGTTTTTCTACCTTGCTGCTTGAATTTTCATTCTCTTCAGATTTTGATGACCTTAAGAGCTGCTGGGAATTTGGGTTTCTCTGATGATCTGGCATCCACCTTGGAGAGATGTGCTAAATTTAGTGGGAATTCAATGGTCACAAGAGTAATGGCTGTTCAGGCTTTCAGAGGAGTGACATGTGATGCTGATGTGAGCAGTCTTTCTGTTTCTGCTCTGATATGTTCGAGCTTACTGTTCAGATTTATTGTCTTGTGTCTCTGACCACCAACATTCATGCATCCAGTCAGTGGAGATATGAGATTGATTATCATGTCCCACCACATTTTCATGTCCACTGGATGTCATCACCATGTTAAGATTGGCATGAAGTGGCATTCTAGTCTTGACAGCTTTAAGCATATCTTGTATTTACATTGAAAGATATGTTCATTTTGTGCATAAACAGATTTTTTTTCAATCACATAATTATAGACGTTTAGTTACAATTCCATTTTCATAGAATACACTTAGGACCAAATCAGCTGGAGTTTGTCATTTCAAAGCTGAAACTGAGAAAAAGAACAAAATGTGTAAAAACTGTGGCTTGACTGTGTGAAACTGAAATGAAACTTTGCAGTGCCCAAATTATGGACAAAGTTGTCAAACTGACCTGATGCAGATGTAGGTTACAGTCAAGTTTGCTCACCTTCTTTTGCAGCTTTTATAATGGTGTTATCACTGTTCATGATAATTTCAGAGAAAACCATTAATGGATACTTTCAAGAACCAAGGGGAGGATTCTGAGCTGAGGATTGCTGCATATCTTGGAGTTATGCAATGCTGGAATGAAATGGTTCTCTCTGAGGTAACAACTGATACATATTTTTGTCATCATTGAGATACCATAACCAAGTCTTATCTTGTTGGTGCCAGTCTTTCAACAGCTTTGGTTTTAAGTTTTGTTTTGCTTTTTTTCAATATTAAGGTCAATCTTTTCTTCTGCTCTGTTCCCTTGTGTTCTCCTCTTTTCTTTGCCTACTCCTTTCATGCCCTCATTCTTCCTTTCTTCTCTGTCTAGTCTTCCTTCTTTCATTATCTGATTTTCTTAATTTTAGGTTAAGCAAACCTTGGAGGCAGAACCAGTCAACCAAGTTGGGTCATTTGTATGGACTCACCTAACTAATCTTCTGGAAACTTCAAGCCCCCACAAGCAGGCGCTGAAAGACATTCTCGACGATGAGAAGCTGCAGAAAGAATTCAACATGGACCGTAGAAAGTACTCACGAAACTATGAAGGCTCATTCTTCTCAGATAAGTTTGGCATAGGAGCTACAGCAGAGAGTAATGTGATCTGGTCTTCAAAGTCATTTGTGCCAAGGTATGTTTATTTTGTACTGCAACATCAGATGACAAAAGAGATGTAGAGGTATAGTTTGTTCGAGCCTTCCTATTAATCTTTCCTCCAATAAGTTGTCTAATGACTATATTTTTTTAAACAGTAACAATAATCATATGGTTTGTAGTCTTCTATCCAGGCTCATGTAGTTTCACACAATTATTATCTCAGTGTCAGATCACACACAAACTTCCTCAGCTCCTTGTTGAGCAGATGGTGCCATGACCATATGGTAGGCTATGGTCACTAGCACACGAGCAATTATTTGCTGATGCTTATGTTTCACTGAGTGTTTATTCTGAGATGTCGTAATGATCTCTTGGATTCATGTGACAGCTTAGAATACCCATCTGAGATGACAATGATTCTCTATGAACGTCTATTTATCTGATGCTATCTTCTACTACCATAGTGATAGTATTTCATAGACTGTTGAAACACTGTCATGAGTGATGATTTCCATCAAACTCATGCTAACATACAAGCATTTTGCTTTTGTGATTTGAGATCTGTGTTGAGTGAGCCGTAAATAACATCTCAAAACACTCAGGATATAATACATTTTGATTACAAAATATGTGAAATTACCACAAAGGTGATGTAATGTATAAATGTAACTGATATTTCGATTTCTTCAATATGTATATTTCAGGTCTGGTATGTTGAACCTTACTATTGACCTTCTAGGTCATTCAGTGAATTTCTTTGAGGTAGGAGGAAGAGTTCAGGGCCTTGAGACATTGCTGCAGAATTACTTTGGATCAGAAAGTATTTTCAAAGGTGGAGATACACCAAAGGCAGGCCCTCCCTCCCGTTGTGTCAAGCAACAGAAAATGGACAACATGAAGAAAAAGGTATCGGTAACAGTGATAGCATAAAATGTTTGTAAATAATGTTTTATAACTCTTATTAACAAATAATGTGCTTTCCCTATCACAAAGCATCTCTGTACTTTTTTGTGTGACATGTGGTCAGACTTCACAAAGCTGCAACATGAAAATATTGAATGGGTCTATGTAGCACATCCCAATGGTCATGTGACAAAGGTAATAAATCACCATAACTTTTGTATCTTTGTACTTTGGCATGCAAACTTTCATGTCAAGTTCAAAGAGAGATGCAGCAGAGTTGCACACCAAGATATGTTCAATGCAAAACTGAACAACAAAAAAAAAAACAACAGAGATTGCATGCCAAGTGCAAAATGGTCCATTAGTTATGGTGAAGTAATAAGCCTCATTCCTTGATGAAAGGGGCTGACACCCAGAAGCACTGTAGAGATCTAATTTCTAAATTCATCTTCAGCCATTTATTTATATATATCTTCCCTAAAATATTATTGAAAAAACTTTCCATTATAAGTTTTGTTCATCAAACTTTTATAATATAAAGAAATATATAAAGAATATAAAGAAATCTGATGCAAAAGTAGAACCCCCACATACTCAAATTCCTTACCTGCTTACTGTATAGCTCCAGTCCACTGGCCTGTGTTCAATATTAAATTTACCCAACAACTTTGAATTTCTTAGCCAGTCCATGAAATCTGAGTTCATGAGTTTCTTGTGCAATTTGCTCCCCACATGATGTGTTCACTTTACTTTGTATATTTAGTTTGCTGTGGATAAAGATGAGCTGATGGCATCAATGTACATAAGGATGTTTGGGAATGAACTTGGATTCCATCACTTAGATGAGAAGGAACTTCTGTCTCTAGCAGACAGATTCACTGTCAAGGACATCTTGGCTAACATGGCTAAAGGACAGGACATTTCCTTCACCCAAAGTACCATGTTCCTGGACTCCAGTATTTCTGTACCAACAATTACTGGTATGGCTTTGACATTGAGTGTCAATGGTACAGCTACTGTGGAGCTGATTGCTAATGCCAAGATGGACCTGAGAAAGTTCTCTCTGAGGAAGATGGAGGCAATGTTTGATGTGAGGCCAAGGTATGAGGTCTTGATCAGAAAGAAGATTATGTGATAAAAACTTGTGTTAAGTACACAGACATTTGTGAATGGTGAAACATGATTTGTACTGCAGATGTACAGTGTACATTTGATATTGTTGTTTCAATTCCATTAATTTACTGTATAAAAGACCACCGTTTCTAGATGCATAATACCATGAAATCATCAATCTGTCCCCGCGGAATTTTGCAAGAAAAAAATCAAAATTTTGCAACAAAAAAGGTAAATTTTGCAACCACAAAAAGGCAAATTTTGCAAAAATTTTGCATTTGTTTTTTTCCCTCCCCACAGCTACCTATTATTAAAAAGTCAATTGTAAACTTTATTTTAAGAACGTAAGACCTTACATGTGCACAACATCCTTCAAAACTCAATAAAACAAATCCATTATTTCCTTTAATAAAAAAAAAATGATTTCCATCCAAGTTGTTGAAATGCCCCAAAAAAAAAAAAAATCTGGCACCGAAGGGTGTCTTCACTAAGGCTTCTCCTCTGTGAAAGAACCAGGTTGTAGAGGGAGAAGCTCCTCTCTACGTCGGCCGAAGTGACTGTTGCGATTATACAGTGGATCATCATGTTTAACGACATCGGTAACAACGACAACTCGGTAATAGCGAGAAAATTTAAAATCCCCGTTTTTCTTGCTATGTAAACTATTTATATAAAAAATTACTGTAATAGCGACCGCTGATAATCAAAACCCCGGTAACAGCGAGACAATTTTTGAGTAGACATGGCCGATTGTGATAACCTACTGGCTTCAGTACAGTCCTGTACTGTAAGTGTAACTTCGCCAGACGCACACCGTCGGTCACTATGTCAACACGACACACAGTAATACAGTAGTTGCGTGTGCGAAGGAGCGGAGTAGGGAGGGAGGGGATGGGGGAAAGAGATAGGACCATCTGAGCGATCAGTGGAGGGGAGTTTGAAGTCTCTGCAATGCAAGGGGCAAGGGGAAGGGAGGGGAATGGACAATCACAATGGAACGATGGAATAATAATAATAATAAATATGCTTAGCTGATGATTTGCCAAGCCTTTTGTTTGAACCAATCATTGCGCTAGGCGAAATTTTAATCACAGACTCAGAGACAATGATTGAAACAATTCGTTTCTCAACATTTACACTGCTTTGTTTACATTTTTAAAAAAAAATAAACCGGATGTATCAGCTCGCGATGTTGTCATGCCGATGGTGTTTGGAGTCAAGGATAGCAACCAGCGATATTTTTGAAGTGCAAAGTTAAGCACCCTTTTAGCTGAAGGTTCTCGCTAAAGATAGAGATCAGTTTTCACATGACTTGCAGAGACCTTGTGTTCAACGAGACCTCGGCTTTAAACGACTGTTAGATCCGAGGTTCACTGTATCGCTTTGCACATCTAGCAAGCGACGGCACAGTCTTCTGGATGGAATTCCAGAACTGCACAATGTCCGATGCTGATGTTGGAATCTGCGTTACAGCATCAGATCCTAAATATTTTCAGCAGCGCAGAGTGAAATCAAACACTCAACGTGCTCGTCCTGCGGTGTAGAGCTACGCAAACTGAACGGCAGTGAACGGAAGACGCGCGAAGCAAAGGGAAATCACTGTCATTTACTTTAACGGTTTTAAAAGTATTCGCTATTTTCATTGGTAAAACATAATATTTCTCTGCCATGCCTTTTTAATGCGGATTTTACAGTTTTTGCAACATTTTGCGGAAAATGGGAAATTTTGCGGCCGCAGTGCGGAAAATGGGAAATTTTGCGGCCGCAAGCAATGCAAAATTCTGCAGGGTCAGATCAATGGACGTTTTTTACTAGGCAGGGTCTTTGATATTAACAAAAGCTGCCTCCTCAGCCTATTTATCTTTATCAACAAAAACTCCATGCACACTACTTTAATAAAGTCTTCAATTATAAAACAACCTCTTCTACATACTTGATACCTTGATATCATAAGTGGATAATGTTTACTAGACAATCTTTGGTATTGCCATAAGCTGCCTGTTTAACCTTTTAGTCTTTTTCAACAAAAACTGCATGAACATCATCATCATGAATTCTACACTTATTATCCAGCTTTCAAAGTGCAGAAGTCAGGACATGTATTTATGACAATTTCCAATTTCTGTATAAATTACATGACATGTTTTGTGAAATATGAAACTTTGCTCACTTGTAATCTTTGCCATTCTTAGTGGAGCAGTGCAACTGTCAGGCATGATGAGCGTGGATGCAGGTGCCACACGTGCTGGGCTGAAGATGGTCACAACACTCCACACCAGCACATCAGCCTCGGGGAGTGTGGATCTGACCAATGGGCAGGTGCTGACTGTTGACTTGGACACACCAAAAAGGAACATGGATATTCTAGATGTTAAGTGAGTTTTATGATACACTGATACAGTATAGATATCACTGTTCACCATGCATGCTTGGAGATGCTTTATATCTATTAGGGCAGCCAGTGAAAAGGTGCCCTGGGTATGGGTCCTACGATCAACTGCAATATGTGCACCAGATCTTTCAAGCAATTTTGGCACCTTTGTTTTAAGAGACTGGCTGAGTGATCCATCCTCTATGTTTTTCCAGTTTAATTTGACTGTGTGTATATCAGTTTGGCTTTCCTGTGTTATGTTTAGATATTGAAGTGATTCTGCCAGTGTCAAACTTACATAATTTGTTGGAACATGTAACGTTTTGGCTGTTGTATGTCTGAGTTAAGGTTTTAAGATGCATCAGCATGATTACAACTATACTGCACATTTCTGGTTGTAATACTAAACCACTGTTACATTAACTTTGCAGATCAGAGTTTTTCTTGGTGTACAATCAAATGGAAAAGAAGCAGGATATGATGCCAGAAAAGAGAGTGAGCAAAGTGTCATGCTCCCCTGAGATGGTCCTCAAGATTGTTGGGTATGAGTTGTGTGGAGCGGTGTCCTTCATCAATGCAACGGCCAATCAAAATGCTCCATACTTTCCATTCACTGGCCCAATGACTGCAGGCATAACACTGCATAAGAAGGATGCTCCAAAGGGATTTAAACTTGTTGGGAAATATATACAGGTTGACATCTTGTAGTATTTCACATCTTGTAAAATATTACTGTTGTAAATTGATGTTGTTATTGAAGTTTTGCTTGTTTTTTTGTTTTTTTTTAAGGGAAATGACTATCTTACCATTTTAGGTTAGAGTATACGTGTAAATGTTTGTATTATGAATGAGACGTATAACATTGTAAACCAGTTTCCCTATAGAAACTTTCTGTTTGCATTTTCATTTTGCATTAACGTATTTTAGATACATATGTGAATTCTTGTGGTGAAGCACCAACAGTATTTTGAGATAAAGATCCTAAGATCAACACCTACAACAGGAATAAAGACCCCAGTTAGCACTATTTTGCTGGCAAAATGTACTTAATTAGAAAATGGCAGTGCACACAACAGTCATGCACTATAATCTACAATAGAATGATAGTCAATCCTCTTAAATATATTCCAAAATTGTTTTAATGTTTATTTGATTTGTCCTTAATATATTCAGGTTACATATTCACTGCATGCATGAAACTGTTGATAACTTTATACTACAACAGATAATAATATTCCAGCTATATATATTGAGAAAGAGATAGCTATATTTGATTGTGAGGTATTCAAAGTACTGATATTTCCCATGGCACTCTTGCCTGACTTGAAACTTTTCATCTGGACAGTTTGTGATTACACAATCTGAAAATTTAATGACTTGCGCATGCTTGTACATGTGGATAACTTTACTGGTCTCTAAGTGTGTATCACTCTGAGCTATATAATTTCATTGTTGTGTCCTTAGAATGATGCTACTGCCATTGGACAGCTGCACTTTGACACACCAGGCTCTTTGGTTGAAAGGGCCATCAACATTGGTTATTTTGTGGACAGGCAGGCCAAATCTGTTGAGGCTGAGCTCAGCTCTCCATGGAAGAAGATCATAGCTAAAGGTAGTGGGTGCTATGCATGAGGAAATGATGTATGTAAAGATTATTATGTCTTTCTCATATTCTGTGTATCCTTTCGGTAAGACACTCTTTAAAGTTGTCAAGTTTATTACAGCCCCAGTTGTATTTAAATGCAAATAAAATCCCACATATCATCTTATTGTGTTCATCGTCTGGCAAGCTGCAGGTAGCAAGCCTCTGAATTTTTTTTTACAGAGAATACAATAAAACGTTTTTTTTACTTTTTAACTCAATAACACTGAATAGGTAATCTTTGCAAAACTTTGCATAGAAAGGCAAGTGAAGGCAGGCAATTTGTCTTAAATACAAAAACAGAGTCCTTGTGATATTATCCACCTCGATCCTACATTTAATGCTTTTTGCCATCTTCACCAACAGGATCATACACAAATGACCTGAAGTCTAAGTCCCGTGCTCTGACCGCCACAGTTCTGTGTGATGGAAATGAATATAAACTGATGGCTAAGGTGGATAAAAATGAACAGAAAGGAAAGGTATGACAGGAAAGATATACAGATGCAAATAAGTTAACCAAAACTTAATTAAAGATTGTCAGCCATTCTTCAAGCAAGAGCAAGAAAGTGTGAGGAGGTCAATTTTGTTCAAACATTATGCTTTTGTTTCTTCAGTGGTTAACACCCAAAGAGTAAGCTCACAATGGTGAAAGTCACCTTTGTCCTGGTTGTAGGTGGAAGGCAGGGAAACTTGCATCATTCTTGAATATAACCCATTACTTTTATTGTAGTGCCAGTTTCATGGTGTATTAGCATTTTAACAGTTTTTGACAGTAGCACTCATTCACCAATAGGAAGCAGATAAACAGCTTACCAGTACTGTAGAGGTCTTATGAAATGCTTGATTCCTTTACATCACATGGATTAATGAACAATTGTACCCTTTTCATTACCATGGTAATACTATGTCATGTCATCAGACTAACCTGCTGGATATCACAAAGAAAGTGAAGCAGTACTGGGAATGCTAGTAGGCACTCTGAAAATGGCAGCTCAGTTTATTACCAGCCATCACACAACAGACTGAACAACAAAGTAGTGACTGCAATATTAACATAGATTGTGTTAATCTCTGTAGACAATCTGGAGTCCAGCACTGGAACTGTCACGGCCTCGAGACTCAAAGCTTTTTGCGGCAGCCCCAGAACGATTTAGAGTAGGAGGAACAGTAGAAATAGATGATAAATACAGTGACATGTCAGTAGACATCAGTATCAGCACTGGCCTGATAGTTGACCCAATTGATGTCAAAGGTAAGGAGAACCAATAAGTCCATTTGTGTAGCCACCCAACAAAATGAGAAACATCCTGCATTTTGGAAATACTGAAATATTGATATCACCAAACGGGTCAGTGAAAGCCCTTTCATTTGGTGGAAACATTATTGCCCTGACTTAATTTGTAGAAAAGATATGGTCTCTCAAAGACTGGAAGTGACACAATCCCAGTTTTGAGAAAAACACATATGGGCCAAAACTGCCTTGCATCTAGAATAATATACTGATATAATACTTCTTTGTCTCTCAGATGGTCAGATCTCCATAAGAAAATGATATTATGAAAATTCTGAAGCCAAGTGAAGTGAATTTATAGAAAAATTCATAGAAAACCGTACCTGTGAAAAATGGTTGCATAACATAAACCCTCCAATCACAATGTTCTCAAAATTATTCATGGGGATTCACTTCAGGGTTAATTTTAAGGCCTTTTCCCATCTGGTACAACATTTTGAGTTTGAAACAGAGATTGTAAACAGATTGAACGTTTTGAATGTTCTCAAATCTCAAATGCAATAAATTTGACCCGATGATGCCTTTTATGAATTTCGATAAGGCCAAAAATCACCTCATTTTGTTAGGCAGCTACACATTTGTGTTCTGATACAATGATTTGAAGCACAGGAACTCAGTACAATCACAAAACGTTAAGACAAACAGGGATGTTACAGTTAGGTATGTTAGTTCAGTTGAGTGACCAAAGGATGATTGGCCTATACATTGATTTGTTTACCTGCTTTGTTTATGCTTGTGTCATTCACAAAGAACCACCTAGCATTCAGAGAACATGTAGACAAATCAACATGTGAGCAACAGTCCTTAGTCACAAGAACAGAACTGAAAATACATAATTAAATATAGATGCCATACTTCACTGATGCTTATATACATGAACTGGAGTGTTCTGCTATCTGAAATATGTTGTGTTTAGTGGAAGTTCCCATTTGCAATTGAAGATGGACACACATGTCAAAAATAATATTTTAATTTTCCAGAACTTTTTCTTTCTGATAATTGTCTATAGTGTCAGTGAACCAATTTCACAATAAAGGGCTTTGTTCTGTTACTATGCGCTCGTGTTTTATGTCTCAATAAATAGGACTTGGAGTGAATGAGATTTGGCCTTTGCATCAAGGGTTATTCCTCTTGACCAAATAACACAAGCTTGTGGCAAAAATGATGACATCACCTTAATTCCAGCAGCCTCTGACATCTCCATCTGACATTGTATTTCTGGATTTTTATTGCATCAGCATGATTTTGATTGACACATCTGCTGCTTACAGTGGAATTAAAAGATTTGTACTGATTTGTTACCACCCATTAATAGAGCACAAACTAGACAGTTTCACCTGCAGTTGGAAGAATTCAGACTCCCATAATGTAACCATGTGAGTTGTGCTAGGTAGGCTAAGGCATTCCATCATGTTGACAGATGATGTGTATTGTCAAATGTGTTTGTATTATGAAAGAGGTGTATAACATTGTATGACATTGTAAAACAATTTTCCTATGGGGTAAATAAAGTCATATTTTTTTAGTTTAATTTTTTTCACCACATAGTTTAACTCGGTCTGTAGGTTGATTCAACTTTCCTTTAGGAGGAGTTGACTGTTCCAGTGTGGCAGACCTATATAAGCTCAGTCATGCTGAGACGTTAGAGTAGTGTTTCCTCATAATGTTTCACTATTTCAAAATTCATTTATGTCATTATGTGTGTATGGAGTTTGGTGTCATGTAGTGATATAAGTTTAGTTTTACCAACATTTTGTATAAACTAGACAACTGTCCTGTTCTTGAAAAGAAGATTATACTTTTCAGTACCTCTGCACATTGGAGTAAATTTTTATTTCCCATATACTGTAAATTGTCTTTTTTGTATTAATACATGTGAATATCATTATGGTGGACAGCATCCATTTAACACATGCTCACTATTCAACTCTCTTTTTTTCCAGCCAACTTCATCAACAATCCAAAGCAGCATACTATTGCGGGCTCTGTTACCCTGAACAAAAAGGACATGTATTCAGCCACAGTCCAGCTTCTTAAGAAAATCACTGGCAGGAAGCTGATGTCTGGGAAACTTGAGCCTACCATCCTGATCTCATCTCCAAAGTGGCGACCCCTCCTTTTCTCTGGCACAATATTCTTCAGAGAAGAGAAAATGCTGAGAGGAAATTTACAGCTCACAATGGATAAGACTCTGCAGAAGCCTGTTGATCTAGACTGTGAGTGTGACTCTCTTATATGCTGCTAATTGTTAGACAAGGTGTTGAATATTATGTTTTGATATTATATATACATATATATAGAGCGAGAGAGAAAGAGAGAGGGAGAGAGAGAGAGAGAGAGAGAGATGCCATAAAGTAAATGTGTCAGTTATGCACTTTTTTTTTTCCTTTTTCCTTTTTTATTCATTTTGAATTGTTGAATTTATTGTTATGTGGTTGGCTTTTGCCTAAATAAACAATCTTGAATCTTGAATCATGAATCTATTATAACTGCTGTCCCATTGTCTTGTTATGATGCGTTTCACAGTTGTGGTCTGAGCTTTCTGATGATCTAACCTTTCTAGAAACATTATATTTGTCAACTTCTTTGTCTAGCAACATGTCAAAACATAAGATAAAATTTCTTTGATTTATTTGAAATCATAGACAATGACCTTTTTAGCAACTGATGATTGTTCTTCTTTTTAATAACAGTTTTTCATCATTGTCTTGACAATAAGTCAGTATTATGTATGTCATCTCATTGGATGAAGTCCAGTGCTGGAATGTTGCAAATTGTCACAGTCATAGGCCAATTGCCTGTCTTAGAGATTGGCAGTTTGCAAATTGGGTTATTTCTGTGTTTGCTACAATTCTATACAACCCCCAAATGTCACAGACAAAGTAAGTCACACAGCCCATGGTTAAAAAATAACCCAAAGCTTGAGATTGGCATTATTTTCTTGCTTTGTCTAATACAGTTTTTTCCCTCTCATGAAAAACTCATTCAAATGAGATATGCAAAACTGCTTATTGTAAAACCCAAAGTGTTTAAGCAATGATGTCTTTCATTCAAGAATAAGATAGATCTTCTACTATGGCAGAAAAGAAAGACAATGTTTGTACAGTCTAAAGCTATCTTTCCCTAATGCATGCAGTATGCTTATTTTCCGCAAGTGAGTTTCAAATATATCTGTCTTTCTTTATCCAGTCAAAGTCACCAAGCAGAACAAGAAAGGCATTGATCGGTATCGGGGTCAGAGCAAGTTGACCTCCAGTTTTGCCACAGTCAAGACCAAAGGATTCTTGAATGTCCCAACTGACCCCAGCAATACCAAAGGACCTCTCATGACAACCAAAATTGTTACAGACTACGTTATTCCCGTTCTTTCAAACAAAGCCTTGCGCAAGAACAAAGTGTTGTTGAGCTCAAAGATCCATGACAGAAGTTCTGACACTCTCAGGAAATATGATGTCAATGTGTAAGTTGTACTTTTTAATTTGTGTTGACAATGAATGGATTGAGCCACCATACATGCCACCTCGATCTCTGAGATCAGATGACCAGCATCTCATTCAAAGAACCAGAGCTGAATCAAGGAAATTAGGTGACAGATTATTTAGTGTTAGCGTTCCTGCCATCTGCAACTTGTTGCCATTATTTTGAAGAAGGCAACAACTGAGTCTTAGTTTAAAATTGCCTTGAAGACACAACTTTTTGAGAAAAATGTTTCTTGCTCACCTCAAAGATGTTATCCGAACATATTATGTTTTTGGTAGGTGTGCATATCTATGAGTTGATATCCCCGCACAGACCATGTGAGCATCTCATGCCCCCCCCCCGACCTGAGATTTCAGCTTCTTACACGCACATAATATATTTGGTCAAGGCTTAGTTTGTCAGATGAGAAATCCGCGAGTGAGACGTCTGTGAATGTGTGAAAGATGGATGTGTGTGCATGTCTGCAAGAGAGAGAGAGAGAAAGAGTGAGAGAGAGAGAGAGCTATATGAATAGAAGGGTGATTGTTGAAAGGATGAATTAATATGTAGGTCTGTCAATGTAATAAGCATTCAGAGCTTGCCATTGGAATGAGCGCTATATAAATGAAATGTATTATTAATATTATTATTATTTTCTTTCTTTTCAAGTTTGAAATGTATTTCATATCTTGAGCTCTGTCATTGTCACTGTGGTTGACATGCATTGACTATTATATGACTGCTTCCTACCTGATTGATTGATTGAGTTTGTGTTTTACGGCGTGTCAGCACGATTACGGCTATATTACGCCCTCATGGTTACTGTGAACGTTTTGTAGTAGAATTTTCCTATCAATTTTGCCCTTATTCTGGAACAAATTTTCCTGAAATCTTGGAATTTCTTGGTGATTGTTGCTGGAAGCATGGGATAAAATATTATCACTCCCTTATCATTAACTCAACATTTTAATTTATGATGGTGATTGATTGGGAATTTTTACGTCATGTTCATGAACTCCTTCATGAAAGTAGTCAAATTTAATATGTTTTCTTAAACTTAACATTTCTGATTTTAGACCCCTGGAAAAATACATGGTTTCACTTTGTTTCTGTTATGAGGTTTGGTGGCTTATTTCAATGGTCTGTAAATATCGTTTTCTGTAAAGGCATTTTTGTTGCCACAGAATATTAGACTGAAGATTGATCATAATTTTATTGATGACTTTACAGTAATCTGGATAGCAAGAACTATCCCGATGCAAATTTCATTGCCGACTTGGAATTGAGTCACAAGGACTCTTACACAAAGTCAGCATTGACTCTGAGAACTGGGGAAAAGGCAAAATTTACAAAGGACAAAACTCGAGAGCTGAAAGTGGAAATGTCTGTAAATCACAAGCTCGATGACGATTCTGCTGACATTCGCTATGGAGTGAAGGTTATATATCCACAACAGGTAAGTTGAGAGGCTCATGCAACATTATTATCAACACCATTTATCTTAGGCACAAAGTTTATTATCCCAGTTTGAACAATACATATCATTTAAGGAGTGTCATTCACTGGTTTAGCCAATGCTGATGAAAAGGATTTTACACTCAAAGATGCACCAGTCTACCATTTTATATGGGGAGACTATAGGTACTTACTAGTACTAAACAGTTATGCATCATTGTGAAGGAGTACTCTCTATAGATAATTTTATCATTCATTAATCTCTGGAAAGGACGTTTCAAATTTTAATCCAGTGATATTTAATTCCGGGACAAACTCACATATGTAAAGACATTCTTTTTCTAAAAGTGTCAGCAACACAACATTTGCAGCTCTGCATGAGTCAGTTCAAAATAAAGCACCGTGTCACAATCATGGGCAGATTGTTTTTCTTAGTGATAGGCAGTTTTCAGCTTGGGCCGTTTTGTTTTGCCTGCGACAATCCAATCCATCCATTAAATGTCCCATACAAAGTAAGTCACAAAGTCATTGGTTAAAAAAACAGCACCAAAACTTGATATATATATGGATTATTTGCTTGCTTTGTCTAATACAGTTGTTTCCATCGCTTGTAAAACTCACTCAAATGAGACAGGCAAACTGCCTATGATGACTGGATTTGTCAGTGCAGACTAGCAGAAACTTGAATCTGTCAAGTTATAGAAAGTAAGCGTAAAAATACAAATTCCCACTGACCACTCTGTGAAATTCTCTTTTCAGAACATTGAATATGAAATAGAAGGAAAGCATGAACATCACTTGAAGAACAAGTTCATGTTTGAAACATACACAGCTTTCATCTATGGCAAAGGAAAGAACATAGAATTTAGGCTCCAGGGCAATGACAACAGCAAGAAGAACAACCTTGATGCATCAGGCTCACTGGAGCTCAGCTTTCCAGCATTTGAAATCGATGGTAGGAAGTATGATCGAAGGAGCTACAAGATTGGGACATCCATCACTAGGAATGTGGACAAAGAGTACATCCACACAGTGAACCTTCAAGTCAATGATGATGTGAAGCATTCTTTGGTGACAAAGTTCAAGAAGGAAAAAGATGACCATTTTGACCTCTACTCACAGCTCCAGATCAATGGAGACTACCCTGCTACAATGACTATCAGAGCGGCCTGTGACACTGACGGTCTTCTAGGCTCTGTGGAAGCTATGGTAGATCGAGAAATCTATAGTGCTGAGCTAAAGTCTCGTGCAGTGGGGGGCAAATATAGGAAAAACTCATGGGATTTGTTGTGGCCATCAAGAAGGGTGAAAGGTTCCTTAGATGCTGGTCAGAAGAAGGAAGGAGACGTCAGTATGAAATTTGATATATTCTGGGATGCAGACAATGATCCCAGTCAGAAAATTGATGCTGAACTCCATTATCTTTATGAACAAGGGAAAAAAAACAATAAAATGGATTATTTAATGAGTGTCACAACTCCATTTGAGGACCATAAAATCTACAGCTACAAAAGGCTTGTTGAATGGAACCCAAAGGAGTTCAAGGATGAGGTGGCCCTGATTTGGGGCTTATTGGAGAATGAGATTTCCCAATCTCTCTGGATGCTTATACCACCCACACTAGAGAGGTTTGAGATGAAATATAAGGTCATCACCCCTTGGAAACCCTTTAAACTGGGTAGTCTAGATATCATGCACAAATTTGATGGATCACGCTACCTGTCATCCTCTGTGAAAACTGAATATAATGATGACAATCTCTCTGTGGCAATGCTCATTGCCAACACTGGTGACATGGTTAGAAATGACCTGGATAGCTCTATTACCATCTCCTCCAGCTTTCCCAAGTTCAGAAATATCCTCTTGAAGTTGCAACACAATGATGATGGAAGAGTTTACTCTACTGTTGGTCTGTATGAGAGAAATGGAAAGCAGTACAAGGCTACCTTTGATGCCACATATTTCAGGATCCACTACCAAGTCCAGTGTGACTGCAAACTACAAATTGATCTTCCTTTAGACCGCCCAATCACAGCAAAATTTGAGCATGTGAACACCCTAACCAACCTCAATACAACTATTTCACTGAATTGGAAACCAGGTTATGATACCAAGCTGATCCTTGGTGGCAAATATAACAAGGCAGAGAAGGATTATGCAGCAGACGTTGCTTTCTCAGGTCCATGGAAAGAGTTTAACAATTTAGAAATTCACTCCAGACTTAATAGAATGGGTCATATTTCAGCATCATACTTTGCCCGCATCAACAGAGATCCAAAGCTTACCAGCAGGCACACTTACAAATATACAGATACAGAGATGATGTATGACTTCTCAAGTGGAGATAGTCAGGCAACCCTCAAAGTTTACTTTGCAAGGTATCCATACACACTCTTCTATGAGCAGTTTCTTCCAGCTGAGAATGGAAATGCACAGGAGAAGATTGTCATGGATGCATCAGTTGACAAGATTTATCCAGAAGGATGGTCTGCCAATGCCAAGCTTGTCACACCATGGGAAACAATTCAGAACATAGATGCCAGAGGTAATGTGAAAAAGACCTCCGGATCTGAATGGACATTGGATTCCTTGATTTCACTGGGTGTACGGAAAGAGATTTCAGTGTATTTCACTGCTGATACTGAAAAGTGGACAAAGATGAATGGAGTGATTCAAACTCCATACAAGGAAATGAGGAGTATGAATGTTGGCTTCTCTCGTCAAAAGACTGACAATGTCTACAGTACTGAAAGTTACCTGGAGATGCAGCCAATCTTCAACAAGATCAAAATGGAACACACCATAACTATAGAGTCTGACTTTAGGACAAGACTTTACCTGGATCTCCCAGACACAGAGATTAAATTCCTGGAAGTGAACATTGACAATGCTGATCACAGGAGGGGACAAACAACAAATGTCAAAGTCAATTACCACCCTAATAAAGAAATTGATCTGAAACTGAAAAGTAGATATAGGGAAAATAAATTCCCAGAGAATACAAAAGTGTTACTTGATCTTTCAACCCCATATGATGTCCTTCCAAGTTTGAATGTAAAGATGGACATTGACAAAGAAAAAGAGAAATGGATTGGTGAGCTGGACCTGAAATCTGGAGCCAAAGAGTTAGAGTATCTGAACATAAAGATGGAACAAACTAGCACACAATCATCTTGCTACAGTGATTTTGAAATCGCTTCATCAGTATTTGAAAATGTTGCCGCGGGCATGCATTTTGACTGGGGTGACATGGCCGGTGCTAATCTTACTCTCAATGCCCCAAGTGTTGGCCGCAGTACAATTGGATTTAAGAAGAGGTCAGAATCTTGGACAGATTTCCAGAATAAGATTTTTGCAGAATTCAATGGTTATGAGTTGGACATGGATATTGGCCTTAAGCATGACCAGAAAGAGACCAGAGTTTGGCTCTTGTATAACTACCCAGGTGCTGACCACAGTTACATCCAGACCTCAATTCACCGAGAAGGTGATTCACCACTGGACTTTGATGTTGGTGGTTTCCTTCAAGTAGGAAGGAATTCCAGACCATACAATGTTTCAGTGCAGTATTCCTTTGTGAAGGACAAAATGGCAATTGGGACAACCCTAGACACTCCATACACAAAAGCTTTGTCTTACTTGCTGAAGTCAGAGAGAAAGAATAGTGAAAGCAACAGTATCACCTATTTGAAATATGGGCAGAAATATAAGCTGGATTCAAAAACCTCAATAAAGCTCACAGAAAATAGTCTGGATTATACTTCAAATAATGAGTATGTGTTTGATGGCAAGGGTATGAGAACTGGTGCAACTGTGACTGCCCAGTGGACAGAGGGATCAAATACAGGCAAACTGGAGACCTATTATGATGACAAATGGGTGAAGATAGAACTGGACAGAAAATCCGAGCCTGCAAAGGGTCAGAGTGGAAAGGAAACTCTTGCCATCATGGTTTTCACACCCTTTAAAGATTTCACTGATATTGGATTTAGTACTGTAGTCAACCTGCAACCAGAGCGTTACCATGGTAGCTGCAGCATGGAATATATGGACGAGAAGGAAGCAGTTTTGACCTTTGACCTGTCCCTGCCAAATCCAAATCGTGTCAGTCTTGATGCAGTTCTGACAACACCAGTTGCAGCCTATAAGAGAAATACTCTGACTTACCAGCAGACTACAAAGAGAGATCATTTCTCAGCCAATGCAGAGGTCATTACTGGGAAAGGAGAGCACCTCAATGGAAAATTTGATTTCAAGAATAAAGAGGAATATGTGTTGACACTTGAAGGACCAATTGAGAAATTTAGTTCCCTCACTGTATCAGGAAAATACAATGAGAGGGAACAAAGGCTAAGTGGAGACGCTCATCTACAGCTGACAGACAAACCAAGACCAGCAAACCTGGAGTATGACATTCACATCAATGCCCAACCAGCTACATTGACATTCAAGCTCAATAGTCCATATGAAAACCTACGGCATGCAGACCTTACAATAAAACATGAGGGTCGGGATTGGAAGCAGTTCAAGACCACAGCTGCACTTAACTCTGAGAAGCTTGGCACAGTGAACAGTGAGACCACCTGGAGTTTCAGCTCTGTGAGAAACATGGAGGGAAAAAGTACACTGACAAGCTCTGTGAAGAATATGGAAAACCTTAAACTTGGCTTCAGCACACAGGAGGCTGGTGACCGCCAAATTTCTCATCTTAAGGCTGGCTGGCACATTGACAAAGAAATCACAGTGGACAATGAATGGAGTTTGAGTGATGGTGGTCGCAAGACTAAATTTAGTACAAGCCTGGATGTTGCAACACCTTTCAATGAGCTGAAGATAGCCAAAGTGAAGCTGTCCCATACTCATGGTCCTGAGATGTTCAGTGAGGGTATCACACTCTATCACAACAGCAAAGCATACTTAGATGCAGATCTTAGTTATGAGTATGGAAGCAGACATGAAGGAACTCTTGAAATCCGAAGTCCTAGACCAATGTCATTCTTCATTACTGGAACAAAAGACAAGGAAACATTTGATGGCATGGTCAAGCTTAACTGGGACAAGCGGTCACCTGAGGCCCACATAGAACTGCAGACAAAGTTCGCTGACAAGTCAGAGCAGCCCAACATTGACAAGGAATTCAAGTTCAAGGCCATTCATCCAGTGAGGACCATGGGAATGGATTTCATGTATAAGAAAGCAAACAGTGAAATCCTCAGCTCAGGACAAGTCACATGGGATGAGCAGAATGGAAACACCTTCTCTTATGATCTTGGCTATTTGAACAGAACATCAGTTTACAGCCAAATGTATGAGGGTCATCTCAAACTTGGTGTACCACAACGAAGTGTCAAGCTGCAAGGTTCCCACAGTGATACAGGTTCAATGTTAACCACCAGCAGTGCAGTGCTGTGGGATGCAGACAAGGATGAAAAGAAAAAGGTGAGTAAATGTCTCCTTAAACTGACATGGAGAAACTGAGTGAGAGACTTTGAGTGAAAAAAGACATGAGAGTCATCATCTGTAGTGAATCTAAATTGTGATTGAACAAGTAGAGAGAGATTAGATTAGCTTGCTGACATGCATTTCAATATCTCACAAGGTGATAACTCTGATTTTACTTCCTTACTTTAAAATGCTACCTGAGCACTCTGAATAGCAGTTTGTTATTTTAAATATATATTAAAATGTACATGATTAGATATGAAAGGCATATATGAAAGTCATGGAAAGAAATTTTCAACTTTTAAAGATTATTTGTAGGTTTAGGAAAGAAATGAATTTAACACATAAGATCCTTAGTATATACACTTTATTCGTTAGGGAATTTTTGATGAGATGATATTATTATAGTATGTTGTATGACATGACAGATGAACTGAGCTAGGTTTGTTCAATCATAGGTGACCATGATGACCACAGTGGAAACCAGAGACAACCTCAAGCGTGTGGGTCTCAATATCAATCTGCCATACATAAACAAGGTAAACAATTTATGTCGTCCACTTTTTTTTTACTAATCTGTGTCCTGTCCCTTTCACAAGAAACTTGCCAATGAAGAGGCTTACAGCGTATATTGCAGTTTATATGGTCTTTTATTGATGATGGTTAGCACAAATACAATTGGACTTCACAACTTTGAATCTTACATGCCTGAAAGGTTTGCAAACTGTAATGAACTGGTGTGAGTTCCTTTTTACCTCAGTGTATATTCTCAAACCTACAGTCCTCACAAATATAAAATTATGGACTGGCTCTCTGGAATTCAAGTTCATGAGGTTCCACAGTAAATGCATTTGAACTAGGTATCTGTCTACAGCAGGCATCCGCCAAACTTGGATAGTCTGGAATTCCATGATTTAACCTCACTTTCACATAAATGTTAGGTCTTTGATGGCTTCTGAAATGTAACTAACAGGCATAATGTGTGCAAATTCCTTTTCTATGACATAATAAACTAGAGACCATTATTCTTAAAGGCAGGACATATCTTGGCTAATTCTTGTGTGTGCAATTAAGAAGCAGGAAACAGAGGACATTGACAACTCAGCAAGAAATGTTTCCTCTTGTTTCATTTTTTTTTTTTTGACTGTTTGGATTAGCTGGTTTGTGGAATCATTAGTGCGTCATGTCTTTTTGTTCTTACTCTGTGTTATAAGACTGACCTCTGCTTTTGCTTTGTGAGCACTGTTGTTATGGAACTCATCCCAAAATATCTTACCCTTACACCTAGTTGTTCCTTGTTGAACTGTACCATGTCTATAGTATATATTACAACTGTACAAACAGATCTATTCAATCTACAAAAAAAATTCTGAAACTCAGCTTCATATGTATGAGTATCACAAGTACTATGTTACATTTTTTTAAAACCATGTTGCATTTATCATTGGCCTTTTGAGGCCACCTGCACCATTAGAGATGTCTGGTCCTATTACACCTTACTTTTTATCTATGTGTCTTTTTAGATGTCTCCTATTACGCATAGAACAATGTGTCTCAAAGTTTGATAAGTCTTATTTCATAACATTTTGTCCGATTTCCATCAGCAACTGAATCTTGGTGCCACTACTAAGGAAGGCTATAGATCAACACTGGTTGACAGCAGGGCAGAGATCTCCTACTCTTCTGATCCAAGGAAGAATATTGTGGTTACATCTCTCATTAAGAATTCAGAGTTTGATTCCTCTCAGAATTATAACTACACAATGGACATCACATTTGAACACCAAATCACTGACACAAATATTCAGGTAAATCTGACTATTGCTGAACTGGCAAATGCACAGTATAAAATTGCATGAACATTATTTTACAAGTAAATATAAGGTTACAAAGAATTCAAAGATTCCGAGGTCAGGGAATGAAATATTTATTTCAAATAAATGTTGATAAAATACTTCTTTTTTGACTCAGTATGGTAATTTTTGAGGGTCAAGAGGTATTCTTTCGTCTCTGTTAGGCTTATTGGAATACACATTAATTTTTCCTGGACAGAGACTATCAAACTACCTAGATGGATGAGAGGGATTAGTAACTTAAACTGTTAGATTTTTTGTATTTGTTTCTTCAAATAAAACAATAAGCATGATGAAACAAAGATTGCAGGAGTTAGAATAAAGATTGCATCGGAGGAATGAAAAAAATGGGAGAAGTTGATCAAGATGATAAAGCAGCCATTACGATGTCTGTGCAAGTGACCTTACCTTTTAATTTTTTTTTGTGAAATATATTCTAATGAGATGAGCAGGTCTGCAGCATGGCGAAGTTGACTTAGTATTATGCATTTTATTTCCAGATTTCATCTCACGTTGGTAAGGTAGACAAGGTGTGTTCAGTGGGTGGCCAATTCAATTTCCTCACAGCCACCAGGGAGAAAAAGACACTGGCATTCTGGGGAAAAGTGGATAGAGCCAGGAGGAATCTCGAAGTTAAGGTAGTTGGACTAAGATTATACGTGTATTTTCTTTTTGGTATTTGTCAGTTATTTTCACCACAACAAAAAGTAGTTGTTATATTTTGAGAAGAAGGCATGAGCAATTGTTTCCAGAGACAAATGCTGAAAGGGGAAGGGAACGAAGGTGAAGGGGAAAAGGATTAGCAGAGGTGAGGTAAGCAAAGCAAGAAAGAATGGGAGAAGTGAAGGAAATGCTGGCAGGAAGACCCCAAGTATTACATTTCAGTGCCTCCTATTTCAACCTCTTTGACAATGTTATATCCCCATACTCTTGCATTATGTCTGTCAATATCTTGCAGTGTAACATATAACACGTATATTCTGCTGTGCTGCTATGCTTTGGTTAGGCAACTCAAGTGCTAGCTTGAAATTCTAATAAAGTTTTGTTATTTTTTAAACCTTTCAAGATTATGTCCTTCTGTATCAAAGCACTGCATTATAGTCTCCTGTCCTTGAGAAATAAGTAGGTAAATGATACAATTGCCATATATTATGATCTAGGCTGAAGGTAGACACCAGGAGTCAGTTTTCACAAAACTGCCATAGTTGCACTTCATTGTTCTTAGCAGAGGAGGGCAAAAATGGTCCTAACTCTCCTGAGCTCATTTTTTGTTCACCCTGCATAAAAGTCCATGTCACATGACATTCATGTGCTCTCCAGAATACCATTTTTAATAGGGCAAGACAGAGAAAAAGTTCTCTCTCAGCATGGCAGGAAAAATAGGGCATAAAACGGCAGTGCATTCAACCATCCATAGACCCCCAAAAAATAAGTTAATTCTAATGGCAATAGTATTTACAGTGAGTTGTTTTCTTCTTTTGCCCTACAAAATATGGCTTTCTAGTGAGGATATCTTGCATGGTGGGCAATTTCAATAGCTACTTGATATCTTTTCTCATTTAGGTGGTGACCCCACTAAAGACCATTGGGATTGAAGGTCAGGTGGATGACTTCCCCTATCAGCCTCATGTGCAGGTGAAGAGCTATGAGGATGATAAGGAGGCCCTGAAACTGGATGTGACGGTGGATCAAAGAAGGAGAAACCTGGATGTTGAATTCAACTATGATCAAGGTGAGCTTTTCAACAAGAAGAGGAGAGGCATCTGGGGGCTCTTCAGTAAATTTAATTAAATTGCACAGCTTCCGTCAGGGCACTATTTCATGAGTAAAGAAGTTCATAATGCATAAAAACTTAACTATCAATCAAAATATTACAGGAAAGAGATTTGATACAAAAATGTCTTATATGTCAAATACGAAAGCAAATCCATCTGACATGGCAGAGTTTGGGGCCATTTGTAGGTGGGGACTTAGTAATGATTGGACTGAGCAGTTTTAATGAAGGGATGCCAGACCATGTCAGCCAGTTATGTGGTTTAATCACCCCACTATGCAGGCTGCCCACTGACCACTTAAAGCCATAATGTCTGTGCCCTGCTTGTTTCACAAGTGGGCAGGAAACAACAGATTTATATGCTCTTTGCGTGAGCTGGAGGAATTGGAATGATTCTCTGAGTCATGAACTCCATTACCCCTGGAAACCAGTATAATAGCATATTATATATAATGGTACTTTTAATAAGCCTTTATCTCATATTTTCATGCTCAGATGACCCCAACAAGATGGTGAAACTGTCAGGCCGCCTTGTGAATGACAGTGCAGTGCAGGTTGATCTGACATCGCAGGATGGAAGACAGATTACCAGTGAGAGCATGTTGGCAATTAGACTCAACACATCTCGTGTGTTGCATACACGCATCTTGTGGAGACCAACACTCTTCAGGGAGATGCAGGTATAGTCTGAAATGTGCCTAAGGTCGGAAAGATTATTTTGATTGTGTCGTTCTTTTTGGAAAACTTATTTCCTCTTCTTCTTCTTCTTCTTCTTCGCCTAGTCTTCTATGACCAAAGGAACTTATATAGCATTGTTGTTTCACTCTCATGCCTGATGCGTGTCTTTTACAACTGTTTTAAACTTCTGAAAAGGGTAATGTCAATACTGGGATGAGGTGAGGGGACAGAAGTTATTGGGAAGAAAGTGATGGGAAGCAACAGATTTGTGATGATGTTTTGTAATCTATCACAAGGAAAGTATGGTTCCAGCAGGCAGGCTGGGGGACTGAATTTAACTGAATATATGAGCAGTTGCAAATGTGACAATGATTAGTTCAAACATCTGACACTGACAGTAATTGTGGCATTAATGACAAAGTTGTCAACATTGATGAAAGTAAGCTAGCTGCACTGCTTTATTATAACAAAGATATAACATTTTCATTTGATTCAACTGTTGTTTTGTTTTTTCTTCCGGAACTACTTTATGTCTGTTGCTCTTTATGTTCAAAGCCGCAGTAGCTTGATTCAGTTTTTGAAGTAAGATATGCTGGAGACACTGGTTATTGACAACAGAAACAAAATTGGACTTTAAAAACTTAAATCCTTGTCAGCTGGTTTCTTGAGTAGAGATAAGTGGTAAAACTGAAATTTGGTCAGATCTGTATTTTAGTCCAAGATATGTACATTTACTAGACTTTAAGAAATCAACTTTAATTTCAATGAAATTTATTCATTCAAAACTCGTACTCCACAGACATTCTTGGGTACAAAGGTGACTGCCTTCTCTTATGCTGCCAATGAGGCATTCTCCTCTGCAGTGGACTCTGTTGGAACAGAGGTCAAGGCTAAATATGTACTAGTGTCACAGGAGCTGAGATCAGAGATGAGCCAGGTGTTTGAACTCATGGATAAAGAAATGGATAGTTTGAGGTAAGGGGTCAAGTTTTGTCATGTAAATAAGGTTCATTAATGCACTGTCTGGTGTGTGCAAAGTTAGAGACATCCAGAATATTTTTTTACATGTTATGCCCTCATTCATTTTGTGCATGAAAATGATGAAAATAGCAAGTGCACTTACATCTTCATACAGAATGGGTTGGTGAGAGTGCTTAAAATGGCAAGTTCAGTGTGATGAGTAATTCAGCAAAAAAATCAGGACTTGGTGAGATGAGATGTAAAAATGTGACATTATCATCTGCTCCTATCACTTTGCCATCTGCTTGCATCTGAAAGATGTCAGTACACAGCTTCATAACTGTTTTGAGCACTACAGTACACCTTGTCAAACTTGCATGGGATTCATTGTGATTCTGCTTGTCCTTGTTTCTGTTCAGGTGATCTGTTTCCACTATATATGACAAGAATTTCCTAACAACCATGTTCTGAAATTAAGTATCCATTTGAGTATTGCACCAAACAGATGTTTTCATTTTGATTTCTTGACTTTTTATGAGTACTTTGATCGTTGGATGATATTTTTTTAAGAGAAAAATAAACTTCTTTCATTGATGGCTTGTCATCATACTGTAGTGATATCCTTGTAGGTCTAATCTGTTGTCAGGTTAAGGAATTGTGGAAAATATCGAGATACAGGTGTGGTGTGGAGAAAGAATTTGGATAGCAGGCAAAGCAAACTTCCTCATATAAGGTAACGACTCTCAAATTAATCACTGTAAAGTATATAGACCTGTTTGACTACCTATTTTGTTGTCTTGCTTGTTCATTCAGTGTCCAGTTGGAGTCTTTGAGGACAGAGTTCCGCCGTTTCTACCAAAGAAATGACCTCCATATCAAAGATATGGGTGATCAGGTCAAAGCTGCATTTGATGACCTCTGGTAAGTAGCCATGCTCAGTTGGATCAAAGTGAAAAGCTCTTTGGCAGAGCTCACTATTTTATTTGCCATTGACAAGACCAGAACAACATATCTAACTACATAAAATGCTTAAAGCAGCAATGGCACAGATATTTTAAGGCTTGCTCTTTTTCCTTAAAAATTAGGCGCACAATAACTGTACATTCAAAATGAGAATGTTTCATCGCTGGTGACTATACTCATGAATAATGTTCTGCTTCATTCACATGTCGAGTGAATAATGCAAACGTAATGCTTGTGTGAATTTCATTATCTCTTTTAATCCCTTTCTTGACAATTCATCCTTGTGTGTGTTCATTCCTCAGTGACAAGATTCGTGACCTTGTGAAGAACTACCGTTCCTACTACACTGGCATCACAAAAGCAACAAATGATTGGCTTGCCCACCTCAAGACATACCCCATTGCCTCTAAGTATGCCACAGCTATTGAGGAACTGATATCTGGATTGAAGGTGATTTTAACAAACAAGTGTTTAATTATGTTGCTGAGTGTAAAATAACTGTAATATGCACATGTCAAATTCATTGTTTTGTGGCAAAGATATCCTTAAAGGAAGATATTGAGAGTATATAATTTCACTTAGTTAAGACCACATAGATTTAAGTTTAAGTGTGACCACTCCAGACGGAAACTTGAAACTATGTTTTTATATCAGTGAATTCTCTCGTATTTTAGTGTAGCTTTTAAATAGTGTGCATGGTTTTATTGGCAATTAGTAATATATTATGCAATTGGTATTGCTGTCAAACAACAAGAGCAGGTACAGGGGAAGTTTTATAAGGCCTCAAATGCAATATAATAAGGAGATAATAAATTTTTCTTTTTCACTTACCAGAGCTTGCGTGAGGTGTTAGAAGAGGCACTGAATGATGTTGCTGTTGAAATGGAGAAGTTGTCAGAAGTTTCATACAAAAGATATTTGGAGATCTCAAGAACCATTGACCGCAAACTCAACAGTAAGTACAGTGTTCCCTAACAGTTTCTATGTACACTTATCTTCTCTTAACAAAGCCATTTACCATATAAGACTTACATAAAGCACATAGATTTTTTTATACTAAGGAAGCCTCTCCTTGAGGCAGCTTCTGGCATGGGGATTGGAGCACAATAAGTAAACAAGTGCACAATGTTTGTTCACAAAGTGTGTCAGTGCATAATATTTGAGACAAAATCAGCATCAAAATGAGGCAAACATTTTATGTTTAATCAATGATTATTTACTCCACCAACATTATTCTTGATGGAAATTATTATTCAAATGTCTTCTTCTCACTCCTTATTTAATAGTTTTGAAAGACATCAAAAAAGTTATTGTTGACACTGATTCCAGCATGCTATTGATGTAGCATTTGCTCTTTAGGTTATACACGCTCCCTTCATGAGCTCCCAATATATCGTAAAATGATGGAACAGCGTCTACATATGGAGAAGATGGGTGGCGAGATGGTGCCGGAATGGACAAGAATGTATGATGAGGTGTACCTCAAGGGACAGCAGATTCTGCAGGATCAGTTCCATGACATGATGTCAAGGCCAGAGTTCCAGTATGTCCATGCAGTGGCAAGTGAGGTTCATCAACATGTAAGTCTGCACTGTGAGAGGATGTTTAGAGCTGCAGAGATACTTGTGAAATTAACACATTCCCTCTCTAGCTCACAATTAGACTGCCATTTTCATTTACCCATGAGATAAAGAATAAATCTGTATAAAACAGAGGTAATAGGGACATTAGAATAAACAGAAAAAGATGCATGTGAAAATGATGCAGAAAAGTTTTGATCATTAACAGGAATTTTGTGCTAAAAATGTAAATGGTGTATAAGTGATGAGGAAGTAGCCAATATCATTTGCTGTGAGGCAGTTATTTGAAACAAATTTTTTGCACTTTACTGTCGCTCTTATGACTCATGATTACACATTAAGAGGCAAATTCCATCCAGACATCTACCCATCTATCCACTTGTCCATTCTTCCATCCATCCATCCATCCATCCATCCATCCATCCATCCATCCATCCATCCATCCCCATCCGCTTGGACATTCTTTCATGCATGTGTTTACTCTACCATCTTTCCAGCCATTCACCCTTCAACTGTAATCCTTCCACAGTTTATGTACTGGAACCTTGAGCAGAGCATGAACATGGCTGTCCGTCAGGTCATTCAGCTCACTAAGAACCTGATGCTTCTGGAGCTTTCAAAACTGAAGGGTGCTTTGCTTGATCTTGAGAACTCTCGTGTCATTGTTTATGACCCAGAAAGAGGAGAGCTACAGTTTGAGGTACTTGTTTTTCCTGATTGGTCAGTTGGTTTTTGGAAGAGGGGGTACAGATTGCAAAATTCCCAATAAAAAGGAATCTGTTATCTATCACCTCAGATATAACTGTAGCAACATTTTTCTATTGACATTATTGTGCTGAAAAGATCCAATGGTCAGGGAAGGAAATGTGAGGAAGATATGAAATGAAGGAGACAAATGGAAAGTGTTGGTATCAGACAGTGTAAGTTATCAATTCAGAAGAAATTACTGAAAAAACATTACCGTTTGCAAATTTTGTAATTTCTACCAGGAACTGAACCAGGACTACTCTGCCTACAGGTTGCACATACTGACCAGAACACTGTAAGCTGGTGATTTCTGTAACTGAATAATTATGAACGACTGGCTGGATTTAGAATTCATTCTGGAGTTCAACCCACATTTCTCATCACTCACATTATCATTGCAAATGTCTTGGAATTTCACAGCTTCACCTGCCAATCCCAATGAAATCTCTGGTTGAAGGTCCAGAGGTCAAGTTGGACAAATACCTGAGCCATATGAAGAAACTGACCCAGCTGAACCTTCCATCTGTAACTAACTCCAGTATGTGGGATGCCTACTATGACTATGTTCCATCATTAGAGCCATCATCCTGGGGACCACCATTTGAAGGTGAGGCAGCCATCATTGCTGGTGATATTTAGTAGGCTAAATCACATAAATCATGAAATGCACAAGAATTATCTTAAGCTGGCAGTAACATTATTTTTTAATACGCCTATGAATCTTGAATGAAGCACTGCAGCTATGAGATCAGTCTGTTATAATTTTCAGCATTACTGTGCAGAACTTTTGAAAAGTTGTCCAAATGAATGCAACATTGGACTGATGATCTAAAGGTCTTAAGCTTGATTCCTACCCTGGTCAAGCTGTAAAAGCCTCAGGAAAGCATTTCATTCATATTTTCTTCAGTCCACCTACCTGCAAATGCTTAACAAACTGTAGGAAGTGCATGAATTGTCAGAATGGTAGTGATAAGTGCCTGTCAATGGCAGCAGTACTGTATGCTCGCACTCAGAGATGCAAAGTGGGCAATGCATTCAAACTCGGGGGCAAATGATGGCACGTGATCTGGTAAGTAATGGTTTAAGCACAAATTTCACAACAATGTAGCTGTTAATCTTTACACTGAAATCTCAGGACTCCTTATCATACATTAAGGTTTGCGCACATTACATTCACTCGATGTGAAGCCACTGACTGTCCAGTAAAATAAACACCATGGTAGTCATATACTAAATGGAAAAGGTTGGCCTGATACACAATGCCAGTTTAGCCAGTTTAGTAAATACAATGTTATTTGCTTTTGTCCCACAGCCTCAGGATAT
Source organism: Ellobium chinense (assembly GCA_033807755.1). Taxonomy (NCBI): domain Eukaryota; kingdom Metazoa; phylum Mollusca; class Gastropoda; order Ellobiida; family Ellobiidae; genus Ellobium; species Ellobium chinense. The sequence goes on from JAWQUT010000141.1 coordinate 547,437, forward strand.
GTCATTGGAGCTCAGCATTTCTTCACTTTTGATGGAATGCACTTCGACTTTCTGAGCACATGCAGCCATATTTTAGCTCGGGACATGCGTAATGACAACTTCTCAGTGGTTGTCAATTATGAGAGGAAAGCTCGGAGAGATGGCATCACTTCCATTTGCTTCACCATTGAGGATTCACTGACATTTGAAATCTCTTCTGATTACAAGGTAAGTGATTGTGGAATGTGCTTTGCAGGCAGATGTGTTTCCTCTGCTGAGAGGTAGCTCGACTTAAGAATCACTTTATGATAATAATGGTCACTGTACAAAACTAACCCATGCATAAGTAAAAATAATGATAATATAGCTAGAGCTCTGTTCCTTTAACACATGACCAGTAGACTAGCCAAATGTGTTTCTTTGCACTGGGCACACCAAAAAAAATCACTTTGACAGATAATGGTGGTTCTCATGCAAACTTGCTGCAGCACTCCTTCTTCAAAAACAGTGTTCTTGCGTATGGGCTACCCCATAAAAGACAAAGCATTAAGAGTTGTATGACTTCCTGAAATATGATTTTTTTTTCTGACAGAAACTTAACATGGACAAAATTCAGTGATCCACAAAGCATGATTTTCTTTAAAGGTTGAAGATTTTAAATAAATAAATTTAAGCATAAATTAATTTTCCTTTGCCGCTAAAGTTTACAGTGCTCTCTTTCCATGATCTGACAAACCAAAATAGATATGCACAGTGATTTGTGTTATTTTTTAGGACCACATTAACATGATGCTGGATGTTGGGCATCAAGTTATCAAGCATCCATGCTTTAAAGAATTGAAAATTCATCACTTCACCATTTCTTAGTGGAATTGATATAGAGAAGGTTACAAAATGATACTTTACATGGACTTTAACCCTTTGAACCCTGGGGCCCTAAGCCATAAATGCCCCCTTCCCTGGGCTTCCACATGGAGGCTGACATCTTGGAAGTCCTTTCCCATAATTCCCACACCAAACGTGTCCCTGAATGGTCGTTATATTTAGCACTAAAGTCACGTTACTGAAATGCTTCCGTGTTTCTCGAAATATCGGGACTACGGTGCACAGGAAAATAAGGGGATTCCCTAAATATCGGGATAACGGGTTCAAAGGGTTAAGAGATTCATCAGTACTTTTGCATCGTTATCTTTACATATGAAGGATGAATACCATGAGTAATCTGGTGGCGAAAGTGGATATCATTTCTATGCCCCACCTGCCTCCCACACCCTCTTTGTTGATACTTTGTAGCATGGTGGTTAGTGATGTTTTCACTTGCGGCTAATAAATGAGACCAGAACAACATTCTGATGTTGGAACAATCTAATAGAAAATCCTGAAATGCAGCAAAGTTTTGATTATGGTATTAAATATTGACAGTCTTTAATATATGTCCATTCATTATGGTGAGTAATTTGATTCCTTTATAGCTTAGAAATGAAAGGACAAAAAGATATTTGTTGTCTATCCCCCTAGCTTGAGGTCAACAGCAGAGAAACAGAGATGCCCTTCATCACTGACAAGGTCAAGGTTGTCCGAGATGGTGACTTCATCCATATGGAATACATTGGTGGCTTGGAGGTAGATTGCAATCCCAAACTTGATCTGTATAAGGTGACAGTTCAGGGATGGTATCATGGGCAAGTGGCCGGACTTCTTGGTCATTTTGACAATGAGCAGATTGATGACAAAACACTGGAGCAAACTTCTACTCAGTTTGAGGTCAATCGCAGGTCATGCAATAGTGACAACATGGCTGTCAGTCCTGATCCATCTGTTGATCTGGAGAACAAGTGCTTCAAGGTGTTTGAGCCAGCAACCTCAAAGTTCAGACCTTGCTTCAAACAGGTAAGAAATACAAGTTTTTATTTACTGCATAGGTCTAATGTGAGTGATAGCAATGGCTGCAACTTAGGTTTTAACTGGGATTTGAGTGCTGTTTTCTTATTTAAGTGACTGCAACTTAGGTTTTAACTGAGATTTGAGTGCTGTTTTCTTATTTAACCATGAAGACTTTATAAACAGATGCCTTTGACAAATACTTGGGTGTATTGGTCAGAAAGTGAAACTTATTACTGAATATAAGAAAAAGACCAGAGATGTATCCAGATGTTAGTGAAGGAATGGGGATGGGTAGGCCACACATTGAACAGTTGCAATGAGCTTGAACAGATGGGTGAAACATGGAATTCTGCAAAGTGGATGATGTCAGATGGGGTGGATTGGAGAAGGGTTGTGTTGGCCTTATGCTTCTTGGAGGAATGGGGGGGGGGGGNGATACAGTGGATATTCATTAGCTAATGGTCCTGTTGTCTCTATGGATTAACTTCTCTGTTTGCATTGTTAGGAATTATTTGTGAAACAATGTTACAATATCAAATAGCAGTATGTACAACAATAATATGATTATTATATTACAGCTTGTGTATCTCATTGCTGGGAATGGTAGCTAATAAACGCTTTACTTATTTTCTAGGTTGAACCACAACTGTTTGTACATATGTGCCAGATCTACATGTCCAAAATGTCAGAAGATGAAGCCATCCACATGGTCACTGAACAGTACAGATATGTTTGCCAGGACAAAGGGGTGTACATTGGGTCACTCCAGGAATACAGTAGGTTTTGCTTTAAAAGAATGTGGGAAGTTAAACATTTAAAGTTTGATGGGGTACTATAAAGGATTCCTTCAAAAATTTCATAATTAATGGAGTCTATGCATGACTTTCTTGTTTGAGTCTCTTGATGTAAGACGCAAGTCACAATCAGTGCATCATGTGAAGTGTTAAGTGAAGGGGGCCAGACAGAAACAAGTGTAGATGAAGACCAAGTTTGCAACAATATCCTTGCAAATGCAGGTGGTATGGCTTCAAAATATATTTTGAAGTTATGCCATTGCCAGTGGTGGCTCCATATTGGTCATGTTTTGTTAAGTATTTCATCATAATAGCAACAGTCTTAGTTTGTATGCAAAACCTTGTACTCTATAGCTAGTTTAGTGGAGACTATATTTAGCTAAAAGAGAATGTCCACATTTGGATCTCAGATGTTTGCCATGGAGGTAAGGGATGGTATAGGTTTATAAATGGGAGGATGGTAGTACGGGACAAAAAGGATGGTAGACATTAAGTTTACCATGGTTCCTGTCAAACAAAGTAATATCACTTCACACCTCATACAAAAACTTCTTAGTGATTTATATGCTGTCACTGGATTTAGACTTTAAAGAGTTTATAAAAGTATAGTTCAGTTGTTCAGGGAAAATGCAGATTCAGCTAAAAAGTCAAAAGCATTGAAAATTTTGCATCACTTGGCAGCAGTCATGCTTTTGCGACCAATATCTCATTGAGACATTAGATTTACCTCTACAAATTTAAACATAGACATGCAGTCATCCATGTGAATTTCACAAATATGAAATCCTTTGTTCACAACCTGTCCAAAATTTATTCATATAAGTACCAATGACTATGTCATCCTTTGTTTATTGTCCAGTTAGGCTCAATTGTCTGTCAGGCTCAGAGAATCATGCAATGTCAACAGTAACATTCTATGGATATTGTCATCTTTGTTCCACCTGTCATTTCAGTTCCATGCAACAGTGATGATTCTTTCATTGTGGAAGGAAATGACCCACTCTACCAATCAGCAGATGTTCTATTTGTCGTAGAGGACAATATCTGTAATCAGTGGGGTGCCACCTCTCTTCCTCTATTGGTAACTGAAATCAACAATGCTTTGACCTCAGCAGGTGAGGATTTGTGTGATAGCTTGTTCAAATGGAGAGCTTGTACAAAATGCTGTGGGAAATTCTTGTCCAGCAGGGCCCTTCTCAGAAGGACAGATATTCATGAAGAGTGAAAGAATATGTGCAAGTGAGAATTTGGATAGACAGGAAGTTTATGAGGTAGTTTCAGTGTGCTTAACAGAAAGTCTTGTGTGAGGTACAAATGTATGTAATGCTGAAGATTCTGTGAAAGTGAGTATTTTATGCAGTATGACATCATTGTCTGCATGCAGGTTGTATCAACTCTGTGGGCACTTGCTGCCTGAGGACCATATTACACTGCTGTGTAATGCAATGTGGGATTCTGTGGCAGGTCCAGTTTTCATGTAGTTTTAAAGTGCAGTGTGGGACTAAAGACAGCAAAGTTAATATGAATAGTTTAGTATGGTACAAAATCAAGTATGATTCTGATTAATGATTTTAGAATGTTTGCTGTAGAATGTATGCCCAGTGGGATGTTATTGGTAATAAAAGTGAATCTATCAGATGGGAAAATGAATATTATTGTGACAAAAAATTGTCAGAATGTTTATTCCAAGGACACTACAACTTAACCACCTGGTCCATGAGTCAAACACACAAACCATAGACTTGACAGTCTTCATTTCTGAATATGACTCACAAATTACAAGTCTATACTACCTATTGCCAGTTATGTTACAGCTTAAGTGACAAGAAACTCTTTTTTAATATGGAATTTGAATATAACTGTTTCATGTAAGCATTACATTTAAATATGTTTTTGTATTGGAAGGCATGTCATCCACCTACATTATAGTTCTTATTCACTTCCAAGGTATGACCGATAATAGATTTGGTTTGGAGAGTTATGGCGGAGCTGATGTAGAAGATGTATCTGTGAGAACCATGAATGGACAACACTTTGGAGAGGCTGCATTGTTCCTCAAAGCCTTGGAGACACTTAGGTAACAGGCTGATTGAGTGACTGATTGATTAATTGATTGACTAGTTGGCTGGCTGGCCGGCCGGCTGGCTGGCTGGCTGGCTGGCTGGCTGGCTGGCTGGCTGGCTGGCTGGCTGGGAAAAATGAATTCTAGTGACTCAGTGAATGAATCCCTCTCTTTGTACATGTATGGTTATTCATATAATTATTTTGCAGATTTCACATCAAATGCTATCCTGTGTCTTCCTCAGATTTTCAGACAATACTGGCCCTGTTACTCCAGCTAGGGCTATCGGTGAAGCTATGGACTATCCTTACAGACCAGGTGTTGCTAAGGTACCAGTACCAGCATGAGCATAAAAGTCCTCCTTGCTGTCATATAATTCTATATCAGTATTTTCTGTACAGTAAAACTTATCTTCTGCCGTCCCTCCAACGAGCGTCCCCCCCACCCCCTATCCTACCTATGTACACTTTTCCTGTTCACCAACCCATGTCTCATTGAAACTGATCTCTGATCAGCGGCTTCCTCTGATCGCGATGTGTGGATACCGATCAAAGAGCCGTTTTACCCTGTGACAAGTGACCACGTGTGCCCTATCCTTTTCCCTGGTCAGAGAGCAAGAGTCCAAAAATCATTGTCTAGGCATACATCAAAAAGAAGAGCATACGGCTTGACGATTTTGATGGAGGGGAGGTGAGGGTGGGAAGAAACCCATGTCTCACATGTGCCTACCACAGACATAATACTGGTTACACAATATTAGACCTATGAAGCCATATGGCCCACTCATTATTGGCGGCGTTGTAATCAAGACTAGAGTAGCAGACACCAGACAGCCTATTTCATGCATGGACGAATCTAGTGAAACAAATAACTAGTCCACAGACCAACAAAAAAAAAATGTGAACATGACATTAATCTAGCTTTAGAAACAAAGAAAAGAAAGTCAAGAAAAAAAATTCTGTGAATAGGAATGAAGTGCAGTAGCGTTGACGGTGGGCCAAATAGCTCATCTCCATGGAGTGGGCCACATGGGACTTTGAAAGGATATTGAAAGCAAGTGTCAAGCTATCAAATGACTTGCCAGGAAAACAAGTTGAGGAAAGGATAGGCAAGATATTATAAAACCTGATGACTGGTTAGGCTTTCTCTCACGTTCAAGGGTTTTAGATCACGCATAAGCTGCATAAACTTACAAACAAGCCCAGCTGCAAGCTTATTACTCTGTTATTTCTATTACAGTCGACTCCGCTTAATCGCCCTCCACTTAATCGCCTTTTCCGCTTAATCGCCTCGTTTCCCATGGAGCCGAATTTTTTCTATATAAAAGTCACTGGATAATCGCCTCTCACTCCGGATAATCGACCACTCTTCATAGCCCATGAATTCAAAGATCAGCGGTTGAAGGGTTACAGCTGACAAACAAACAATGTACACAGACAGTTTAACTGCGCGACGGATGGCAGACAGGTTGACTGAGTGACAGCTGCCACCCCGAAACAGGTGTGATAAGCCTTTCCTCCCCACCTCCACCTCCCCTTGTTCCCCTTCGTCCCACGCTACGCATCACTGCCTTCGCCCTTCCGATAATGCTAATGCGCAGAAAGCCGTATAGTCTCCTCCCCCCACGCCTTGATTGCGCCTGTCTGGTGGATTTCGGTTAGATCAGAGAACGTGTCATGTGGATGAACGGTCTACCCCGACCATGCCATCCTACTCCTTATTGTCTGCTGGACTACTGCGAGGTGGCCAGTGAGAGAGACCGCGGAGATCAAACATTTTGTGCTCTACAACACCGTCAAACTCGAGTTTGTCCTGAGTCTGGCGACAAGAAGGTGTCAAACCACGACATCAAAGAAATTCAATCTCCTTACCAAAAATATGGCCGAAATTACTTCCTCCGCTTAATCGCCGCTCCGCTTAATCGACCACTTTTTCCGTGATCCCGAGGATGGGCGATTAAGCGGAGTCAACTGTATTACCAAGAGCTGTTTTGATTTCATATACAAACATTGAAGGGTGAACAGGCATCATTAAGCAGAGGGCCTATTAAAAGTTGTAAATGGCTTCCAAGGTGCTGTAATTTAGAGGGCAAAAAAGTATCTTCAGGTGTCTAGCTTTTTAATACTGAATATGCAGTTTGTATCTGTACCAACATATCTGCCCTGTGATATGAGCCCAGATAGTTTGTGATACTCTTTTAAAGTATACCCCTTAAGAGACAGTGTTTGTCTCAATATGCTTGGAGTACCCAGTCACAAAAACACCTGTAAATGTGCTTCCTGCAATGAAGGACCACCTGACATGTAGGAAGCACTTTTCTGATTTCCCTTGAATGTCCCTACATCACAGGATTTAATGTTTCCTTATTTCCTTTTTTTTTATAGGCTTTATCAGTTTAACATTCTCATCATTATTCAAAACCTGGTTAATTATTTCCACCAGCAGCATCATAAATGTTATAGATGTATGGTTACTTGTAGTTCAGTCTTATCATATTATTCCATCTTCTTAATATTTTTACTAAGGTAGTTATTATCACCATCATCACGTTTGACCCATATCAGGAGTACAGTGGAACTCGCTTAAGCGAGATACGCGTAAGTGGGACGCCCGCTTAAGGGAGATGAATGCCTGGGGAACCAAATTTTTGCTATTTAAATGTATACATGTGATCAAGAGGGCAACACACTTAAGCAAGAGGACTAGGAGCCAGATCTCCATAATATACATGTTGTTTTTGACAGGAATGCTGCAAATTGTCACTATCGTACTGTGTCTCAGTGCTAGTTTACCTTTGCCTATCAGCTGAAAACCTTAGAGCTACAAAAAAGCTTGTACCGACGGTCTCAGTTGGCCCCCTTACGTTACATGAGAAGTGATCGACACTACTTCCCCATAGCCTCCTGTCAGGCAGTTGACCCTTCAGCGCACGCATGGACGAATCAGAGCGGACATTCTAGCCGCTGGTCATTTAACCCGCGCAAGCATCAACAGATCAAGATTAAGTAAGTCCCGCCCCCTGTCAGGCACACTTTATCCTTTCTTCAGCTTGGGCAATGATTGACACTTACAAGCCTTACCTGCGCTATTGCACATCACTCGGCCAGAATGTCATTCACAAAGGCATGACCATCATTCGTGTTGCGTAAAGGCTTTTTGACACGCCGCTCGTGTCGCGCTCTGGCCAGATGTGGAGCGAGAAGTGTGACGCTTCTCTTTGCCAATGTTTACAATCATGTAAAATTGGATCCCACATTAGCTTTGATCACTTGAATGGGGGGTTCACTTGAACACGTCACTAGCAACAAGTAATGATTATCCCTTAACTTGAACGAAACACACAAACTATCTAAGAAATCACATAATAATGGATAGTCCGCTGGAAACGGAGCCGTCCCTCTTCAGCAGGTTCCACTGTATGTCAGATAAACACCCCATTATTTTAGATAAGGTATTGTACATATGGTATATTCACTTAGTTAAAGACCTGTTCGTTCTCATCCTATCTGTATACAGGTGCTCATTATAGCTCCATGCCATTCCTGTGAGGTCAGCTTCCTTGAGAGAAGTTTTGCTTCTCAACTCCAAGCCAAGGGATTCATTGTGCATATCTTGCAGGATCAGGATTATGAATACCGATCAGGAGAAAACAGTCCACGGTCTTACAAGATCTATGGTAGTAGACTTCTATGTGTTTAGTTTGGAGTTTATTTCATATAAAATTACAGGGAGATGGGCATTGTAAAAATTTGCCTTAAGGTTGCAGTTTGCTCTCTTTCTTTTTTTACCCTCTCTTCTCCACCCCCCCCCCCCCCCCCCCCCCCCCCCCCCCCCCNCAATTGCTTAAGATATTCTTTAATAAGATATTTAAGTCCTCATGATAAATAAACTGATTTTGTTTCTGTAGGTTTGTAAATATCTTGCCATTGAAGTTTTTATTCATTGCTTTTATGGCTAGAAATTCTAGTAGAATATGCTTTACCTATTTGCATTTTGCACAGAAATTGTGACCATTAACATGATATGCTGCTGTGCAGTCAGAATTCACAAATAATGTTATAAAAAGGTCAATGGAGAATTGGAGTGTAACTTAAAGGCATACATGAAGTGAAGAAATGAAGTATTAATAGCAGAACACAGGATCTCAAATTGAGAGACTGCTTATCTGATTTGTAGTGTACATGTTTAAACTTCATCAGTTGATCCATATATCAGTTCAACGCTTTCTTTCTCAGGTATGGACAATTCACAAGCCTTCACCAACAACATCCAAAATGTAGATGTCAAAGCAGAGGAAGTGCAGGGCAAAAACTTGGCTGACTATTGTGTCACATTAGCTCAAGCCACCAATGGATCTGTATTTGACACAACTCATTTGGGTGAAAGGACACGTGTGCAGCGAGAATTCATTCAGGTTTGTTGAGTGTTCTTTTCACATGACTATATTTCCTAATTTCAAATGGTCTTGGTAAATTGGAATGTATGTTCCCTGATCATAGTGACTGAAAAATCTGGGTTTTTCTTTTCCCTTGATACATGAAATGTTGTTCAAAGAGGAGCTAAGGCTCTATGAAGCATATTAATCAAAAAGTATTCTTTCAATTAATTCTTGTATACAATTAACCCATTCCTATGCACAGCAGCCAAATTAAGGCGATTCCACAAATTTGCTCAATTCTGCACTGAGGCTGAAATTTGCCAAGACCTGTTTCACAGAGAAGCATTTTTAGAAACAGTAATAAATGAAAGATTTCCTAGTGTGAATTACTGTGCTGCTGGCGTAGATGGGAAATAATGCCATCTAGTGCAAGTTCAGTAGCTCTACTGGTTGTTTTTGTGTAAGCTTCAAATGATAGATAAATTCTTTACTCATTTCCCATCTTATAAAAATGTCTGCTGGTTATGAGTCTGAGTGGGAATGGCTTAAGCGTAAAGCTCTTCATCAAATTACACAATATTAGGAGTAAGGGAGTAGTAAACATAAATTTTCAAGCCACTGTTATGTGAAATCATAGATTAGATATGTAACTGAATGAGACTAGTATGGCCATTGCCTGGGAATTTCTGAAGTGGTGATCTTTGCTGTGCTGAACAATGAGACTAAGAGGGGTATCAGACTATATGCATATACACTTCAGAACAGATAGCCCCAGTAAGGGCAGTATCCTTTTTGCGAGTATTATTAGATGGATTAGCAGAATGTTGAGTTTATAGACCCAGCTCTTTCTTATGCCTCCAAGAACTACACTTTGTTCAGCCTGCATGGAATCACCAAACGAAGTTCACAGGCACGTGGAGAAGTCACCCCACCTCGTTTCTTCCTTTCCTACCTTTCCTTCGGTCTACATATAAATTATACTGAACACTTGACGTTTTCTTTGACGGAATAAATACAACAGCCTTGTGCACAAGTTTTCTTTGTTAGTTTTATTTTTTTCAGTTCAGAGTGAGTTGGTAAAAATAATTTTGTTACTGGCCCAACTGCCATTTCCATATGCAATCATATTTCATATGATCAAAATAGAAACTGCAAGATAAAATATCTGATTGATATATTGCAGGCCATAATGCAAATAGTGGACCCTGAATTTTGTACCTCAAGATGTGACAGTTTTGCAGATGTAAACATTAACATTTAAGAGTAATTGACATAGATCACACAGGATATTGTGGTGAACAGACATTACCCATCATGATCTATCTTTTCCAGTCATTTGCACAGCGAGTAGGCTGGGAGACAAAGCTGCCACCTTGCCAAACATGCCACTGCAGTGCTCAGTCTGGTCGTGTGGAATGTGGGGTCTGCAATTCAAAGTCTCTCTATGTAAGTTGTCAGCTTGTTGATACAGCCATTCTTTGTCCCTTTATTGGTTCATCAATTTATCATGCTAGTAATTCACCAATCTGTCCATCAATACATCTATTGTTTTTCACCCAATCCTTTGGTTTCTGTCTCTGAGACATACAACAAAAGCCAAGATCTTTCTCTGCCAAGGCAACTTGTCTTAAGATAAGTTTTTAATGATCTTGACAACTTATTCACACTGATCAAATAGAAGCATTTAATTCTAATGTAAATCTTTTGTACATTTAAACTTGATCTAAACATGCATGTCTTATGATGTATTTGTACAATAACATTACTGTCATTCTGCCACATACAGGCCTACCTCCCATGGAATCGACCAAGTCTGGCTGAGGCCCTAGGATCCTTGCACGATTTTAATCATGATGTGAAAGTAAGAGCCTGTCTTGTACCAAGAATTGCAGTATGAGTTGTTATATCTTTTTTTTTTTTTTTGCAACATTTGATGTAAGGATCAATTCAAAATAGTGGCTTTCATCTTGGAGGTTGAAAGGTATGCATAGATTTAGGGAGGAAATATGTGGAATTTACTACATACTAAGCAGTAAAGTGTCAAAAATTCAGTATGAAAAAAGAAGTGAAGTGTGTACTGTAAGTTGGGAAATTAGTGTGATGGAAATGTCAAACAGCTCTGTGCATATTGTAGGCATTTCTCAGGTCAGATTGTCTTTTTTTTTTTATTCTGGACCCCTTCCGTCTAGATTTCTGACTCATATATTTTTATATTATTAATGTGATATTAAGAAATGGCTTTAACAGCTGTGTTATAAGCTTGCACATTTTACATGAGAGAGTATAGGAAACATGGCAGTTGACCAGTGAAGGGATGAGAATTTAATGATAAAGCACCAGATCTTTCCGGATGCTTTCTGTTGTCTGAATAGCTGCTCTTATCATTCTTTAAGATTAACTAGATTAGACCGATAACAATTTTCATTTCTATTTTTCTCTTTTCAGACATACTTTGGTCTTGCAAAGTGAGAGATGAGAAGGTGTTAAAGTGGTTTTTTTTTGGTTTTTTTTTGGGCTCATTTTCATTTTAATTCCATGTGTAGTTATTTAGTTTGTGTTTAGCAATTCACTTAGACAGTTTTTAATATCTCTTGTAAACTTTGATATTGTCTCCTGTCTTTGCAACTTTCTAATGATTTCTGGTTTCCTAGGTTCTTTTATAGATTATACCTGAAGGCTAGTGTCAGAAATCATTATCTGAAATTCTAAAACCAAATCACAGTTTGATTACTTTGAAGACATTAAGTTCATAAGTATTCCTTGTTAGAATTATGTATAAATTTTTGTGTCATATGAATCATCTATGAGTCCACTTATAATGTATTGGTTTATATTATTTAGTCAGTTATTGTTGTTTTGTTTTGTATTTTCAAACTACTTACAATTTTATGGATGATTTTGTCTCTTAATGTTAATGTAATACTTGCATATTTCTTTTATATGTTGTAAGGTGTATTATTTGTTACAATTGCATGTATATGTGTTGTTGTCCATGTGTGATAGGTATGAACCAAAGGTTTAATACATTTCTAGTCATTTATCTGATGTGCTAGCCAAGACAGATTGTTTTATGACAGTTATGATAAAATACATGGATAGAATTGTTCTCTATACAGAATTGTGTGTATATTGTCCACAGCTTGGTTATACAGATTCCATATTAGGGTTAAATAGGATATAGTATAATGTGGTTACAGTCAAATTTTCTTTGGCTGAAAGGAATGTGGAAGGAAAGGGGGAGATTTAGAAAATATGCAGTGTCAATGAGAATGGTCCCTTCAAGATATTAACAGGACCTTTATGCAGTAAGGAACTATCAAGTATCATCAAGGACCTCAAAAATACAAGAGAGGCTAGCATATTCAGTCACAAAGATTGTTACTGCTGTTATTTTAGTCTGGTCGTGTCGGTGTTGATATTGTTGTTGTTGTTGTTGTTGTTGTTGTTGTTGTTATTATTATCATGTTATTATTGCTGTCATCAACCCTTTATCTAGAGTCTGCAAAATGGCAGTTTTTTGTCAAATACTGTTAGTTTCAGTAAACTGAATTTCTGTTCTATCCAATCACCACCATCACCATTGCTCTTATTTGTATTGCCTTCCTTTGGGCTGCAAGCAAAGACTAGACAAGTACTTGGCATGAATAGTGCCAGAGGGATTCAAGGAAGAGAATTCTAACATTCAGGGGCTGGAATTTATGGGTTTGTTTTTTAATTACTTGGTTGATTTTTGGGGATATTTATAGTCGCCTTGAGCGGTTGCACTATTCAGTGACATCCAAAAACCTAAAAATAATTTTCCTAGATAAAGAAACTCAGGGATGATATATTGAAACTGGCCTCTTAATGTTTTATTAAAGGCTGTGTTGCTCTGTTTGCCTTAGTGATCATGGTATCTATGCATGAAGGTCATACACAAAGAAATCACTTTTAATTTGCTTTTTATGTAGTCATAGTTGCTGTTTATGAAAAACACAATACTTTGTGCTTACTTTGCACACTTCTGTTAAACTGATGATTCACATTACTAATTAATCATGTTCATTAAATTCAGTGGGCAGCTTTGCTGAGTGGAAGAGTTATGTCCCTGCACCTGACAGACGAATCTTACACTAGAATGAACATAGCACTTTTGTAAAGAGAACTATGTCATATTGAATGAAAATTCAACTTCAAATCCAGTAAAGGACATTAAAGTTTGTACAACATAACATACCATATTTTGTTGTGCAGTGTGTTTTTCTTTCTTTTTTTTTATAATTACAATGGCCTTGTAAGGGAATTAACTCAGTATTCAGAAATGTTGCTCTGTGTCTGTAAACTATAATCAAGATTGTAATAAAATTTCATCTATTAAATTACGTGAAGGATGTCTTTACATGTGTTCGTGGAAGTGTATTGACCATGATTAGAAGTGGAATTTGTGTTGGGCAGTAAGTGGGGGAGGACAAGGTAAAGACTGAGAAGGTGATTACTGGGAAAGAGGAAGATGTACGGATGGAGCAAGAGATGAGGAGATTGGGTAAGAAGGAGGTTCTAGAATGTGGATATAGGGAAGAAGGAAGAGACTGGGAGGGTGGACAGTGAGGGAGAGGCAAAAATTGAGAAGAGGGATAGAGGGAAGAAGGAATGGACTGGGTTCATGGATAGATGTGAGAAGGAAGGGATTGAGTGGTAGACAGA
>JAWQUT010000141.1:569877-585118 GCA_033807755.1 Ellobium chinense
TCCAGAATGATTTTAGGCCAGTCCAGACCAGATGCCCATGGTTCAGGCGCTAGTTTCTCGCAATTCGCGGCTTCAGTTTCCAGTAGATTTGAATGTTTTTTCTGGAGCTCCCTTGCGAGCTGATTACAGCTTTGTCTTTTAAGTCTGTTCTTTGTCCTATCTTGGAATTTTGTGTGCAATGGGTGGTCTGGTAATCTCTTGAGCTTTTCGAATTGGACCAAAGTTTTAAGTTGTCTCCTGTGTTCAAGAGGTTCAATGTCGGTTGTTTTTTCCATTTCTCTGATGGGGTAGTTTTCATGGCTCTGAGGGTGATTCTCAGGCCCATGTTTTGAACCTTGTTTAGCTTCTCTTTGGTTGTTCTTGCTGCTGTGGTCCAGGTACTTGAGGCATATTCCATGGTTGATCTAACTGCTCCTGTATAGACTTGCTTGAGGATTCTTGTGTTTGCTCCCCAGGTGGTGCCCGCTAGCTTTTTCATCACTGCCAGTTTTTTTATGGCTTTTCCCTGTATTGCCTCTATGTGTGGTTTCCAGGTGAGTCTGCAATCTAGGGTGATTCCAAGAAAAGTTGGTGTGTCTGTCTGTGGTATGGGCTGGTTCTTGATTGTGACAGTGATTTTTTTCCTTGTTGGGAGAAAGCGAGAACAAATCAAGAAAGTGAGAGCGGATACCAAAACACTACACGAACAAACCAAACAAACTACACCAGATGCCTGCATGTCAGAAAAGCTCACCCTGAGGGAACTTGAAGAAGGAATTCGAAAACTGAAACCGAAGGAAGCACCAGGGCCCGATGGCATAACCAATGAACTTCTAAAACATCTAGGACCCATCGCCAAGACATTCCTTCTCCACATTTACAACCAGAGCTGGCAAACAGGCATAATCCGATCAGTATGGACGGAAGCTCACATCCAGCTCATCCTGAAGAAGGGAAAAGACAGGAGAGACCACGTAACTACAGACCCATCAGCCTCCTTAGCTGTGTGGGAAAGCTGATGGAGAGAATAGTCAACAGAAGACTTATATGGTTTCTGGAGATCAACTCAGTGCTCACTCCTACTCAGACGGGATACAGTTTCAGTTTCAGTTTAGTTTATTATAGGCACTAGGCCAAAAGCATTCAATTTACATAGTACATTACACAATTATGAGACATCAAGCACGCATCTTCATTTATGTCCTCCAGCTTCTTCCTCCAGCATCCTTCACATCACAGAAACACAGAGGACCAACTGACATATCTAGCCCAAGACATCGAAAATGCTTTTCAAGAAAAGAAGAAAGTCCTTGCCATTTTCTTTGACCTGACTCGAGCCTTTTGACACAGTCTGGAAGGAAGGCTTGCAACTCAAACTTCTCAAGGCCGGAATCACACACAAGATGTGAGGACAAATCGAAGAGACTTCTGTACTATATTATCAAGAGACAGCAATGGGGAGTGGATTTGGAGAATATAAAGATATGCCACAAGGCAAAGGACAACTATTTGCAAAGCTCTTCCATCGTCAATGGAGTGTTTGCCAAGATCCTCTCCCACCACAATTTCCACAGTGACCAAAGCAATTTTAGTTTATGGTATGGATTTTCGTGCACATGGAATAATTATGTTCCTTTTACAACAATTATTTTGGCGGTTAATCTTGCCATGTGTAAAAAGAACGAAATTAAAAAAGAACGAAGATAAAATCAAACTGCTGTGAACTAGACATTTGCTAGCAAAGCAGCTGCTAATAAGCTGCTATCTGCTCTAGCTCTAGCTAGACTAGACGTCTAGGCAAAAAAAGCGGGCTCTTTCGATCAATTTTAAAAGGTTTCATAGTTCACCGAAAAGCAGGTTTTTAGAGAACAAAGACGGATTAAGTATAGTTATACATCTGCTTCTGTTTTGTTGTTGTTTGATCTTTGTCTTGTAACCACGGAGAATCATGACCGTACAATTATTTTGAATTAGTCTAGTCTAGACTACTTCCCCAGGAACATCGGAAAGAGGAAAATGGCAATTCCTGACTATGCACTGAGAACCATGGGTTTTCCGGCATCTGCACTGAAAGACGAAGTCACCACTCAAGTAAGCCTCATTGTGTCTGCCTTTAAGACGCTGACAGACATCTGCCCTGAACAGTAATAAGTAGTAGTAGTGACAGTCAGTATGTCTGCATCCATCTTCCTTTCTGGTTAGCCATTATTGGAGATAGTCTAGTCTAGTCTTACTCACTGCTTACTTTGAATGAACTTCTCATAGTGACTCATACTGATATTAATCTCCCTGGATCTAGACGTCTGTGTGTCAGTCATGATACTGAAGAGAATCTCAGAATTCATTGCATGCAGTTTAGTGTAATTGATGACAGAAAAATTGTCATAATGTCATTGTTCAGTTGATGCTGTCCTTGGTCGTTATTTAATATAGCATAGTTAGGGAGGGAGGTTCAGTCACATGACCAAGTGTAGACATTTCAGTGTGTTTTACCAGTAATTTAGAGGATTTGATTTGTAAACAAACATGTTCCAGAGGGAATTCTGAATGAGACTTACTTTCTCTAACCGGAACTCATGCCAAATACTACCCTTAAATTTATAACCCTATCCAGTCCTTAATGTCCGTGGAACAAGAGCATCTCTGTGAGTATCTTTCAGAATTCCTTCCCATGCTTTGACTAGAAGATCATGATCATACTATACTTGATAAGATTTTCTTGGACAGAGAGCTGTATTAATCCAGACATAGACTATTCTCTTTGATACCCATCCAGACAGTATCGGGTGAGGCATATCAAAACTTTAATACTAATAATACTGATGCCCAGCAATCCAAATGGTGGCATGGAGGCACTGGCACTGGCTGAATTTTATGATTCTAAATATTGAACCATCTATTTTCATGCAACTCTGTGCTGCACGTCTGTGGACCACTTTAAGCATGGGATGGTGATGGTGTTTTATCACCATAACTAATGCACCATTTTGCACTTTGGTGGGCAATTAATTTTCACTGGGTCAGGTTTCATTGAACATACTTTGTGCGACTCCGCACATATTGCATCATTGTACTTTTGTAGTACATAAATTAGTTAAATGTGTTATTACCTTTGTTATGTTACTATAGGAAAGTGCAAAGACATCACTGGGAAAGTGGGATCACACTTAACCAGTGCTGTCACTTAAAAAATTGACATCTGTTACTAGATCTGGTCCATGTAACTGCTTCATGTACTTACCTTGCTCAAGTCAGCTGATGCTTCCTGTAGAGAAAGTCTACTTTTAACTTTAGACATTTGTAATAGCTTAAAAATAATTTCTTTATGAGATGCACTGAACTTAAAATTTCTTTTCACAGATCATCAGAGATACTGCTTCAAATCTCCAGCAGCTTCCTCATTGGAATTTGAAAACATGTATAGTAGAAGCTGCCACCAAACTACTGTCAGTGATGGGAGAAGCACAGTTCTCTCCCTTATGGATAGTCCTTCTGGACAAATTATCTGTACAGAGCCATGATGAGGAAGTAGCAACAGTTTACAGCAGAATTAATGAGAAACAAGCTGAATTGCTGACTGTAGGTAAAAATGAGTTATGTTTCAAAGATTTCATGCGAACCAAAGAAACCACAACATTGTACAGAAAATGTTTGAAACAGTGAATGCAGTGGAGGCAAAAACAGGCTTTGGCATAGGGCAGAATGTGGTATTCTTCTAAATGCCCAAAGCACACTTGCAAACACACTTGATGCGCAATATACTTGTGAAAGTCTCACATAATTTGGATGGCTTAAGTTCTTTGGATTTGAAATCAAAGGCATTACTGGTAGGTGGGTTACATAATTATTAGCAAACAATACTTTGCAAGTCCCCAGGCACTTCTTGATGTCACAATTCAAAATACCTCAAGAATGAGGACAGTTAAAAGCCCTTCCTATCATACTATTCACATCTGTAGAGTATTACTAGATTATGGAGAGGATGAAGAGGAACTTGCAGATAAGATTACTCTACAGCATATGACATTCAGATAAAACTTTCTTACAGTTACAGCTGTTGTTCTGTTCTTTTCAAGGCAGTCTTCCTTTGCCAGTTCTGCATAAACTGTGGCTGAGTCACCTACCGTGCTTGGAGTTTGCAGTTTTGACATTGATACGATACCTGTGTTGTGGGCAGCGGTATCCATTTCCAGGCACAATACAGAGTGCTTTGCAAAAAAGTCATCTGGTTAGTGCGCTCCACCACATGTTCAGGCAATAACTTTGAATTTAATCCTCTTTCTCCTTTCAGTGTTCTTCCGACTTAAAAATGAGTTAAGATGCAATATTTTTATAATCTTCTTACCATGCTTCTCTAATTTTATGCACCATTCTAGTGGGGTCACAATCAGAAGACAGTAATTCATTTTTTGTACTCAGCATTCGAAAGGATTGAAGTTTTAGAAGCTTTTGTGAGGTTTGCCCTCTTGGTTCTAATTTATTTTAATCATCCTTCAAAAAATTATTTCTCCAATGATAAGTTTTCATCTGTGAAACCCTGAAATTTGTAGACTCTCTGACTGTTTCAGTATAACTAAGCATAAGGCCTTTTTTTTTTTTCCAATCATTTGTTTGGATGTGCTATACTTGTAGGATGTATTAGATAGCATTTTAGTTCACACTTTTCACCTGTCACCCAGGCAAGATAAATTGATACTTTCAGAAAGGAAAGATCTGAATATACAGAGAGGGTCTCACTTCTGTCAGTAATTATATTATCATATAATATGATCTCAAATACCCCTACTTTTTTTAATTTGTAATACTTCAAATTATTTCTTGTCATTGGTACAACTTTCAGGTCAAAATAGCCAGCCGAGAACCCCTGATATATCGCACTGTCTTTTGCATGCTGGACTCTTTGGCAGATGAAAGTGATTATCCAGATGTTATCATTGATACAACTGCACTGTTTTGTCATATGACCAGGGACATGACAGAAAGTATCTCTTTTCAAAGTCAGGTAATGAGCTGTTTTTGTCATGTTTGCAAACTTACTTTTTTCCAGTAGATCACATGTGAGACAAGCAGGTAATCCATAGAAAATCCTTGCCTTGTTTCTACTTCTTTGTGCTTTATTACATATAGGGATATGCAATGATTTATTGATATCACCAGCATTGCCCATTAGTTTCATGTATCATTGTATCTCAGTAATGTAAACAGACATGAGATAAAGTGTGTTAAAACATTTTACAACTGCAAATGATATTCACAAACAGTAATGCTTATGTCATCAAGTATTCAGTTGTGTGCTATTGTTTGTCATGCTAATTAGGACTTTTAAGCTGAACCCTCATTTGTTTCTTACCTTGTTTATGCAATCAAATGTTTGTAACAAGTCCTTTTTATTCACTCCCAGTGCAGACTTCATTGGGATTGAGATTGATGTGTCTATTTATATTTGCATTTTCTTTCAGATAAAAGTGAATCCTGCCATCCCAGAGTATATTTCTCAACTAGAATCATTTCTCAGAATGTGTCCTGAAAGTAAGTTCAGCATTAAAATTACTTGTGATTGAGTGTTATATGCTGAGTGATGTCATTTAACTAAATTTGTTCTGTGGGGTCAGCAAGGAAATTGGCATCTATCAGTATTATTGTGAAGCATATATGTGTAGCATGAATGTGAAGTTAGATCTCCCCTTTCATCACACTTCATGAACAATGCGTATGTCCTCATGTATTCATTAGTTCGCCATTATTTGTTAAATCTGTGATAATATAAGTGGCACTACTATGCATTACAACGGCAGTAAAATACAAACTCATAGCTTATTTCATTTATTGCCATGCTCATTCCACATTCATCTAAGTCATTTCTTTGATGATATGAGTTGTTTGTATTAGTATGATCTTCCATTTATCTTCTTTTTCCTTTTAAAACAAATGCAGAGTTTTGATTTATTGTTATATCCTAAATTTACAAGCTGAACCACATCTGCCTCAGTTTGCTGTGTCATAGCTGTTGCTGTATATATTATTTTAATGTAGTTTGTATTTTTATGCCAGCATTGTCAGTGCTGTGTCAAAGCTGTTGCTATTATATTATTATTAATATTGTTTGTATTTTTAGATATACCAGCATTGTCAATTTGGAAATCAATCCAAAGGATACATACAACTTGGATAAACCATAAATCAACAGACAGGCCACATGTCATCGATTCTGAATTTGGCCTCTCTCAGTGCCCACAGAAGACTTCTTCATATACCTCAGATGAACAAGTTGAAATGCTATGGCGTCTGATAGTGCAGTATAGACCATGGATGATCTCTGCACTTCAATCTATATTGTCTTGTGATCAACAGGTATAACAAGAGAAGCGACATTAGTTTTTGTTTGTTTTATATATTATATTTATGGCTTGCTACAGCCTTGGCTTTTTACCTTTTAAATCATTGAACACAGAAGACCTGTAAGAAATTATACATACAGTTGAGCTAGAAATGTTTAGTTTGTATTGGCCACTGCCATGTTATCGTATCTACCCCAGAAACAACTCTAAGTCTTGCAAGCGGCTATAAGTAAATAATGGTGTGAAGCCTTCCAACATTTGTGTATGGCACATATCACTGTAAAGGAAAATTAATAGTGTGTAGATCAGCTTGTTTCATGGAAAATGGCTATGTACTGATGACAAATTCATCAGCCCTGCTTGATGCCACTTGTAGATTTCAGTGTGTCTGGATATAGTGTTTCCATGTTTACAAAAACACTCAAAAACTGTGGCATGAAAAATTTAATAAACATTCCAAATTTTTGGATGTATGTCCTTTAGGCAACATATGTTTATTCTAGTTTCACTCTTCCTCCACAGTACATACAAGCATGCTTCTGGATTATAGCCATCTCGAAAAGACTAAATTCACAAGAGTTCAAGGTAATTCATCTTTATCTCATTCACTCCATCAGTTTTATGGCTTTACTGACCTTTCATGCCATCTTAATGACAACATTTTGCAAAGCCATGGGAGATTTTATTCATGCAAAGCATACATTATAGAGGCAGATAGCAGTTGGGGCCAGATAATACATAATTAAAATAATGGGATGCTTTAAGAAAGACCTCCGTTATTATCTCCATACAGACATCATAGATGGGATTTGAAGAACAGAAAGATATTATAGTTGTCATTGCTTGAAGTTTTCATGATATGGAGATCTTAATTATTTCATCCTTTACTCTTTCTGTCTTTTAGGCTGTGGAGACTAGCTTTGACAGCTTCATCAAGCATCTCAGAGGCCTATTGAAGTTGAAGACACTTTTAGTAATCTCAGATCTGCAACATCTTGTGACTTCGCTGACTGAGGAAATTCAGAATGTCATGGAATCTGACCCTTCACTTACTAGAGAGAAGAAGGAATTTTACAGGAGGTCCTGCATAGCTGTCATGAATCAACTGCTAATGGTGTTCTTGTTCCAGTCCAATACTAGTTTTAGCACAGGCCAACAGTTACTTGCTTTGGTGAGTAATATCAGATTTACACCTTGCTATGTCACTGCATTTGCTCAATATTCACAGTAATGACCATACTATCCTGGCACCCAGATCTGCTTCAATTTCCTGTTCCTTGTAGGGCTGAAGTGTTGCAATGATTGGAGAAAGATTGGTAATAAATATGGCCCCAAAACCAAGGTGATGGAAATGATGTAAATAAGGTCATTTCATATATGAGAGAATGTATTTTTCCTCTCAATAAAGCAGTGTTTGGGAAAATAGTCCAAGGAGATGCAGATAGCTTTTTTGCAGTTGGTGACAAGTTGGTTTTTTTTTTTTGGTAGATTTACAGCATTGGTTTCTCTAACTAATAATATATCATGATTCTCATCAAATTTTAGGTTCTAATAATTTTCTTGTGTTTTCATATTAATCTTCATACTCCTGTCATATTATGTGGATATTACATCATATTGTCCAAATGTTTTTGTATATTTCAGGTAGCAGATTCACAAGATGTCTTTGAACATGTCAAGTGTCTAGTCTATCATTATCAGTTTCTAAATATCAACCCAAAGCAGTGGAGCCGTACTAAACATAAGAGTTTTCAATCATTTGTCAGCGAACTAAAACAGAGACTAAACAAAGAGTCAAACTTTCAGAATCATGAAGACTGTGATAATATGTTTGAAGAACTAAGCCAATTACTGGAGGATGTGAAATAAGATTGCTGAGAAAAAATGAGGGAAGCACAGGTGTTCGATCCATACAGAAAAACTTATGGTGAACTTTGATAATTTTATTTTTATTTCTCTTCATATCCGTCGCTCATTTGTTGCAGTGTACCTATGCTTCAACATTTATTAGATTTTATAATCTTATTTCATTTAGTCTTCATTGTCATTCTGAAATTACATCTGATAAGATAATGGAAAGTTTACTAGCAGTTCAGCAAGAAGATTAGATTTTATTATGTACATTATATTATAATGCTAAAGTTCACATCCTGTCCATTCTATGCAAATTTTTCTCTGGCCACTAAATATTCTGAAACTTGTCACAGTGACCTTATCGACAGTATTAGATGTGCATGGGCCCATGGGTTTACTGCAGAAAAGTTATTCGGATAATTGATCTATTCTGTGGATTCTTCTTTTACTCCCTCCATTCGCAAGAGTGGTTTTGATTGCTAGTCATGATCCAGCTATTTCATGGCTCAAACATGTGAAATAATCAATCCATTTATAATCTATAATTTGGCTGATTTGAATTGCATACATATATATGGAACCACAGAGTAGACATATTTACTGAAACTTTGTCACATATGGAGACTGTATTAACCTTGATTTGGTATAGGTCTATACGTGACTTATTTTCTTTAATGGGTAATTAATTTGCAGCAGCCTAGTGGAGATTGTCTAAGGGGGCATTCATGTTTGAAAGTGAGATTTGTGATATTCATTAACCTTTATATCTGATCTGTTTGTTGAATGAATATTACAGTTGTATTTTAAGTCCAAATGTTAAATTTGATGTCATTTCAAAACTGTTGAAAGAGGTTACTTTTATAAACATTACATAATCTTTAATGTCTGTGTGCTTTCTTGTTTTTAACTTAAGGCATGAATAAGTAAAGTCCATGCTTAATAAGTGTGCCAGAAATTGTTTCTCCTGTGAAGGATAATTTTTGCCAAATGCATATTGGAAGGAAAGTTATCATGCGTAGAGGACAATACAGTATCCCACAATTCTCTTGTCTAGTGCTGCACCTAACCATAAACTAATCATTCAGTAGGAGAATTCCAGTATGCCAATGAGGATAGCGAAATACATGTATGTCATATGTAGTGAAAGGGTTAATGGGTGGTGCAGTGTTAGCTGTGAAAATAATGTTAATTCTCAGAAAGTACCAACTGTAGAAAATCACAAGATTGTGACTTGTTGAAATTCATTCATGGGCGAGAGACGTCCGCCATCTCCAGACCCAATTGAACAAAATTGTTTTGGGGACAGCATCCCTATCAATTTCTCTGCTGGACCAATGCTGGGCTTAGCTAGTACAGAGATGTGAGATTAAAAACAACGAAAGGAAACATGTCTGTATAAACAGGATTTGTTTATACCCTTGCATTAAACTTAATTAAAGGTTCACACTGTTGCTAAAATATTGTTTGATTGTGGAATTTTATGCACCCTATGGATGATGGTGGTGGTGATGATGATGATGATGATGATGAAGAAGACCTGAGCTCCATAGATTTGTTCCTAGGTGTTCTCAGATCCGTGATCTACCCTTCATGTTCATGGTTTACTGTACAGTGGACAAAGGGTTTACTGTACATTGGAAGTCAGTAAAGCTGAAATCACAGCAGTCAGATAAAACCTTTTCACAGTAACAGTATTTCGGAATGAGAAAGGTGTCTCACTGAATTTTACTACCTCAGGGTTATCCATTTCTTCGCCATTGCGGAGTAAAGTGCATTAGATATACTGCCTTTCCTAATTCAGAACATTTTGCACCAATGGTGCATTCGTCTCTGTTGTGGGTGGCAAGTTTTTTTGAAAATATCAACTCAGAATACAGTTGTTACTTCAATATCAGATTTCAAACATGTACCTAAGACATATAAATACACCAAGTAACAGAAGCATTTCATTTTTTCAAATATGATTTTCATATTGCTCCCTGAATTCCACGAAATTTATTCTTGAAATAAAAAGGTTAAATACTCCCCTGTAGTTCTGTGCATTGTGTCTTAACCCTTATATTACCTGCCTGAACATCCTTTGCTTTATTCTAAATAATTATGTCAAAGAGCATAATTCAGTCAGAAAAAAGTGGACATCTCAAAGAAAAAAATACTGTAGTACTTTTTTATTAACATAAAGACACTAGAGGTGTGTAACAGGCAGCAGTAGGCGATGTCGTGAAACTTGGGGGTGGACATTGGTAGGTGAATTAGTAAAAAAGGGTACATCTGCACTCTGTAGGTAAAGTAAAACTGTTTTGAGATGGTTTCCAAAGGATCACACTGATCATAGCCAAAAGAAAAAAAAACATGTTCAGCACTTGGATGTACAATTTGTCATGCAAAATACACAGAATTAGGAGTGCATACTAGTGTAGTGTAGCACCTCAGTAATGCATACTACAGAAATTTACTATAATTCAACATGAAAAAGTAGTGGATCTCTTATGTATGAACATTACCACAGGATACATTGTTACAGACTGTTGCCAGAAATTGGGAACATGTACATTTTCAGTATTAAAATAGTTTTGCCCCACATATGTCATAAAATTCATTTACATTTCTGTAACTGCATGTGGCTTATTTCCAAAAACTCATAAAAGCAAATTCATACAGTCTACTACAAATAATGCAGATTACCTATTCCACTTGATGCACAGTTGTATTGTACTGGATGTCTAATTACAGCCGCATGAATGCACAGCCTTGTTGACAAGATACAATTCAAAACTACCTAGACTGTGACTGATAATAACCATAGACTTACCCAAGATGTAAAATTTGTTCATTATTTTTAAAGAAACATCAGTCTTGGAAAAAAACAACTCAGACGCAAAACATCAAATATTTTTAAAAAAATAATTATAGATTTTTCAAAAAAGTTGTTATATCTGAGCAGCAGCACCACATTTAATTTCAAAGAAGTATCAGTGGGAGTCAGCATAGCAATTCCAGCGCCACTGTTAAGCCTAAAAGCACTTCTGGAAGTCTGAATTTGTCAGTCTGTCTCATTACCATCTATAATTCAGCTTGTATCTCCTTTATCTGATTTCCTTCCTTTCAGCTGAATCTTCATCTCTTTGGAAGAAGTTGCATGAAGCTAAGTGTGCAGGTCGGACAGTCAGTCCAGACTTTTTCTGTCTTTTGCAATCAATTGCTGTGGGGCGACGACACAGTCGCAGAAAAGATGTGAAGTGAAAGTAGTGCAATGACGATTGACTTGCAGAATGCCGATGCACAAGCGCACTCAATTTCAATGCTCAACATCTATTGCTGTGGGGTCACAAGGCAGTCACGTGAAGATATAAAGTGAACGTGGCACAATAACGATTGTTGCACCATGGCAATGCACCAGCACACTCAACTTTCAATGTTCAGCAGTTTTAGATTGCAAGGGATATGACTGTTGTCCCCCAAGTTCTGTATTTGCTAGACTCCACTCTTTGAGACCTCTTCCATTACCCAAAGATGAAAATTCAGTTGAGTGGGGAAGGAGATTCGAGATAATAGAGGAGATTGATGCCCACTGACAGGTGGAATTTAGCATGCTGATATATAAAGATTCCACAAATGCTTCCAGGGTTGGCAGCAGTAGTGGAGTTCTTGTGCTGATTCCCATTCAAAGATCATGTAGGAAAGCAACAGCAACAGCTGATGAAAGTCTACAAGTTTTTTTCAAAATGGTTATGAATGTCAACAGGACTTTGGGAAATCTTTCAAATGATATGTTTTTCATATTAACCAGTTTCAGCTTTAATGACTTGACTGGATTAGATTCTGCCTCAGTCAGTGGTTTGATGCTACTCATAAAGTTAGAGGATGTGACTGGATATCACTGGAGATCCTATGAAGAATTATCCTCTTTACCATTAAATGAGATGAGAATTTTGAAATGCTTTGTTTTCTGCAGCTGAGAAAGAACACCAGCCTGAAAATGATATATTTATTTTAAATCCTTATTGTTTTCCTTTTTATCAATATCTAGTGTCCATTAATATTTGTTAGTAATAAGTGAAATGAGACACTGATGTACAGACACATAGTATTTTTTGGCTATGAAGATTACTTGGCATGGATCTGGCATAGTCCATGATGCCATACTAGTGCTGTCTGATCTGTTATGTTGGGAGAAAAAGACCACTGTCAAGACTACATCTTGGGTAGATTAGGTTTAATTATTTCATTGTATAAAGGAGAGGGTGCTGGTTAGATTCCATTGACATCTGGCTAGGAACATACTATCACTGGGTAAGTTACACATGTAGCCCAGAGATTAAGGGAGTAGGCTACTCTTTTATTTAAGTTCATGGTGCATTACTGTGGTGCGCAAGGCCATTATCTTCTAATTCAGTATACTTTGTATGAAAACTTGCGCACCAAACTGCTAAAAAGTGCCCTTTTCCCTGTTGTGTGGGTTAATCTTAAGAACATTAAAAGTTTTGTCTCACAATACCGATGTTAGGTCATCACGATATTTCACACATGTATCCTAGACATATTAAGGCCGACAGTGACAAATGTTCAATATTTCTGTCTCGAGAATAAGTTACACGGATCCCAAGAGAAAGGACTAGTCTTTGTCTCAAAGTCAAAGACATACAGTACTGTAACACAAACATGTAAAAGTAACCCCCACCCCTGTCACTATGTACATGAATGTGTCGGCATTCACAACAGATAAAACGCACTACATAGCACTTTCTCGCGAAATTTTGCATGCAGAATGCACTGAAGCAGAAATGGACAATGGGCACTACAGTAATTTACTATTATCTTCAACAGAAGAGTAGTCTACCCCTTTAAATGCCCCTGAAGAAGCTTGTCGTCATGTTAAGGAGTGCCGCTATGGGGAGGTTCAAATGCAAAATGAGCATGCGGTTCTACAGGGACATGGAGAAGTTCTTCATTGACCTGGGGGATCGGCACAGCCGGCTGAAGGTGTGTGCTTGGTGGCATGTGGCAGTGGGGGCTTTCTGGCAGAGGATGATTTTGAGGGCTGTCGTAGGAGACTAAACCGGGCACAATCCCTTCACTCTGATGGAGGTGTGGAGTTCCAGGCACTGTTTGTGCGTTGTTGGGTGCCACTGGGTGGAAGCCAGCTGTTGTTGGGTGAGCATGAGGGCGTGAAGGCATGGGCGAAGTTGGAGGCGTCTCTTGTGGTATGTGGGCATGGGGGCCGCCAGGAACTAGTCGGGCATGCGGAGCTACTTGACGCGAATGCACTTCTGGCTTGATTTTGACCTCCGTAAGAGGCCCCATTTCGATTTCGGAACTGGCTGGATCTTTCAGTATTTTTTTAACTGTCTCTACCAATTCGTCAGCCATTCCCTAGTCTGTAAAACGTTAAATGTATCTGAGATTTAGAGATATGCATTTTAGAAACACTGCATAACACAAATACATGTGAATCAGTTCATGGCATTATCCCCTCTAAAACCCATTAGGAAATGTGCGCTTTCATCGGATGCCATGTTTTGCAATGGCTTCGAGAACTGCAGGATGCAATAATTTTGCATGTTGTCTAGAGTTTTCATAATGTTGCGACGGGGCTGGCATCGTTATGCTCTAAAAGCGCCACCTGACTCTGTGTAATCAAACAACTGTGTAATGTATGCCCATGCTGCAGATTTACGGTAATATAATTATATGTAACCGGGTGGAAAAGCTTATAACATTCAATCTTTATTATTAAGGGGGAGGAATGTGAGCTCAGTCTGACAACTTTTCTGATGTTACATACATGTATTATATTAGGGAAGTGCGTCACCAGGGATTTTACCAAATTACTTTTGAGAAGAAAGGACGAAAAAAACCTACACTAGAAAATTTCCTGTCCCTGTTGGGAATCGAACGAGGGTCTCTCAGCTTGTAAGTCTGAACGTGTTACCACTACACTACAGGAAAGCTAACTTCACAGCAATTTAATTGTATTAAATACCTACCACCTGAATCGGTCCCTACTTCCACGTGCGTGCCTAGTGCTCATCCGTGACCCTAACACGCTTCCCGACTGCTCACATATAATTATTATTTATATGCACTGGTTCTCGACTAGTCATAGATATGGCATATTATTCTTCTTAATTTTGTTAAGTTGCTGCAGGCATTTGATTCTGATAAAATATGTTCGTAAAAATTTACAATTTTTAAATTCTATCACATGATTTGGTATGCCACATACGTACACGTATTTTTTTTCTTTCTTCGTCATTACCTTCATGCATATGTATACGACCAACAATTTATATACACTGAATGTTTAGGGGTAGCCCATCAATGCCCATCATGGTTTACTCTGGCAAAATCCTGGGACTCTTTAAACATATGCTTGGTTAGGGTTAGAGGCAGGGGCAGGCTTCAGAATAAGTTTAGGGCTATCGGTACCCCTAATCTGTCCCTGTGGAAAATTGCATATCAAACCCCAAAAATTTGCACCAATCATATTAACATTTTTGGGAAGCAAAAACCGGTAATGCAGTGTATTTGAAAAAAAAAAATGAACCTGCAAAAATATCTTTGTAACTTCTTTAGACTTATCAACACGCCACATATACCGCCGCAAGCTTGTGGAAAAGGAACACGTTTTTTCTGTTCCCGGTGCGCAGTATTGCGACCGTGGCAGATGAAGTGTAGCTTTCAGTCCAAATCGGACAAATTTGCACTTAATTTGCTGAGAATGTCGAAATTTGTGGAGATAGACAAAATTGCAGCAAACGCGTGAATCTGTACCCTGTGGGAGGTTCCAACATCATTTTGCCTCTATTCTTCTACAATCTGGGCGCTCCACATGACATGATGCTTCCATGTTTTGTGATCATACATTCGGGGAAAGTACGTAAAGATCTAGATCTACTTCATTTTTTTTCCTGACAAAGCATGCATGGCTTCCGCTCAGCAGTAAGAATAGAGGCTTAAAGAATGGTGACTTTAGTTTGCGCTTCATCCGTTTCCAAATGCTGGCAGAATCCTTTTGATTCCTCCGAAGGGTCCAAGGCTATGAGCGAGCACAATCACAAAGCTGAAAT
>JAWQUT010000141.1:585956-605099 GCA_033807755.1 Ellobium chinense
CCTCCCTTCCCCCCTCCCTTCCCCCTCAAAAAACTCCCCATGTAGACTTCCTTGTACAAGACTCATAATGATGACAATGGAGGGAATTTCAGCTGTCAATTATACACGTAGTTGGTGACTGCTAGTTGCTTAATAACAGTAGCAGTCTCCACGCAGAAAGTCGCAGGATTCTATCCAAGCCGTCATTGAGTAAATGAAATGGTGAGGAAACCATAATTTTTAGATTGAGGATCGTTATTTTTGTTTCGTAAGTTAAGCATGACATATTTTACCGACGCACACACATTTATCCCTCGAAAAAATTTCCGCGCCTTCATCGAGAAGATGCTCAGGGTCAAGAAGTAATGTCAAAGCAGCCGCTTCCCCGTAGGGCTAAAAGAGAAATTTAATTCCGAAAAGCTCTACCCAGTAAGTTGTCTATATTATTTCTTAGCCCCCACTCATGACCCCGACACACTTATCAATGGAATGGCTCTCACAACGATAGAACATGAAAACAAGATTATGGAATGGCTCTCACAACGATAGAACATGAAAACAAGATTATGGAATGGCTTTCACAACGACAGAACATGAAAACAAGATTATGGAATGGCTCTCACAACGATAGAACATGAAAACAAGATTATGGAATGGCTCTCACAACGACAGAACATGAAAACAAGATTATCATGATACGATTTCGCACCCGGGACAATTCCGTCCATTTCAGTAAATTGCCAGGTTCAACTGACTACACGAACCAAACACGCCACTGCCTAATAGTGGTCGCCTCTTGAATGAAAACATCAACATTTTCTAAACAATTTCCTACCCGTCAACAATGTTTTGAGCATAGTTAAAAACCTGAAATAGGTACGTAAACTAGTGCTTTGTGACACACGTCATATTCAGTCATAAGATCTCATAGAATACTGAGCAACGATGAAAAACATTATCATTCAAAAACATACGATAATATGCTTGAATACTCTACTGTAACAGCACTGAAACCTGGTCCAAACTTATAAAGAGCCAGAACAGCAAGATGCGTCAAGTTTCTTGAGACTGTTTTAGTTTGTTGCGAACAAAACTGCGCCATGTATTAATATGGGGTGGGGAATATTTGTCCACGTGGTTGGGTCAAGTTCGTCCGGAATCTTTGATAGGATTGCCTTCATCCCTGCTGAGCTGCAATGAAGGTAGTTTAATTAATGTGTGGGACGGTGAAAAATGACTGAGTTGGACCACTGCCGGGGAATTTCTGGAGTGGTGTCCCTTACTGTGCTGAACAAAGAGACGAAGAAGGGAGTAGTAAGCATATAAACTTCAAAATCGATAGCCCCAGTGAGGGCGACGTCCTTTTCTAGTGAATATCGTTTGAAGGTTCAGCAAACTGTTGTCAAGCCAACTCCTTTCTTCACCTCACCAAGAACTGCACTTTGTTCAGCCTGTGTGGGATCACCTACTGCTACCAGAGTTTACTGGCCCCGTGGAGGAAGTCACCCCGCCTCGTCTGCACCCTCCCTGCCTTTCCACTCGGTTACACTTGGCGTTGTCGGCAGAAATCGGGGCCTTGGGGAAGCAGTAAGAAGAGCAGAGGGTTCTGTAGCCCATAGGCAGAGACATAAGACGTAGTTGAAAGGAGTTGGAGGTAGTATTCTAAGAACTGAGATAACCGTATAAGAATAGCATCAGGTTCATTGTGGACAGTATGCCGATGGAGTAGAGATATCATATAGGAATGAACTCATACTCATCAAAAGCTGTAGTTGTCTTGAGGACATGACATGGATAAGCAAGGGGGAGTGTGAGCAGTCGGGAAGTGTGTTAGGGTCACGGGTGAACACTAGGTTAGGAACCAATTAAAGCTGTAGGTATTTAAGAATTAAATTGCTGTGAAGTTTGCGTCCCTGTAGTGTAATGGTTACACGTTCAGACTTGCAAGCTGAGAGACTCTGGTTCGATCCCCGGCAGGGACAGAAATTTTCTAGTGTAGGTTTTTTTCAGCCTTTCTTCTCAAAATTGATCATTCACAGTAATTTGGTAAAATCCCTGGTGACACACTTCCTTAAAATAATATGTAACATCTGAATATTTTATCAGACTAAGCTCACCTTCCTCCCCCTTATATATAAGATAAAGAAAACCATACTATATGCCTTTCCACCCGGCTACAAATGGATCAAAAGAACACACAAGAATGAGGACTAAAGCAGGTAAAACTACTTCAACCACAGAACATTGACGTTTTTTGCAAAATTGTCATTTGACAACTTTATTTCGTCTTCACGTCTTAGTTTTCATTTAAGATTCTCCGAGTTTTGCTGGTCATTTTGATTGTCCAGCTGCATTCAAAGCTCCTCTCTTTCTCTTCAACCCACTCATTTTACCTACCAAAATTTCACAGTGAGACCCCAGATTTTTTATTTTTTTTTACTGTCCATGATTGCTTCTCTTGATTTCACTGATGAATTTTGTCTGTTTTCTGGTAGTCAGAGCCATCGTGTGGTTAATTCCACGCCCGCCTAGTCTGCCAAGCCCCCCCCCCCCAAAAAAAAAAAAAAACNAAAAAAAAAAAAGAACTCAGCTAGGGGTGGGGGGCTCCAGAGTTGCAACTCAGGCATAAGTAGACTCCTGGGGCTGGACGAGTGGTAACCTCCGGACAGAAATTTGATGGGGGGCGTGGAGTCGTAGCTTAAGGTTACAGGCCTGTAATTGTACTTTCACTTTTGGGTCGTACAACTTAGGGGGTATATTTCATCTCCCTTTTTCCCTCTTTTGGCATGCCCTGCTTCCAGTAATAAGGGCTCCAGGGGGGAAATTTTGATATCATGGGAATCTGTGTCCATTTTACTTTATTTTACCAGGCACTATTTAGCCCTGGGCTGGAACTGCCAGGTCAAGGGTGTGCTCAGGCGGAAGAGGAGGGGTTTGGCATTGACCAGTGAAAAATGTAGGGTCTGTTTACAAATAGCAACCAAGCTCAAAATTTCAAT
The DNA here is from genome assembly GCA_033807755.1 of Ellobium chinense. Classification (NCBI taxonomy): domain Eukaryota; kingdom Metazoa; phylum Mollusca; class Gastropoda; order Ellobiida; family Ellobiidae; genus Ellobium; species Ellobium chinense. The sequence continues at coordinate 588,935 of JAWQUT010000141.1, forward strand.
GGGCTTGCTAGGGTTGGGTAAGTCTTAAAATTTGGGCCACATAATGGGCTTCAATCTGGTATGGGTCTGGGTGAAAGCTAAAACTTTGGGTTCAGAGGGCAGCTCAAAATGTTAATATAGCCCATAGAGGAAAAAAGGGTCCAATCCTATTACAGGATCACCCTGTGCCGGCAGGCTATTCAATGACCGGGCCTACTTTTGGGCCTCTGAGTGCAATGAGGTCCTAGCTGTCTACCCCGACTCGCCACTCCACGGGGGTAGTCTGCGATCCAGGGACGTGGGATAGAGGGCCACCCGCCCTTTAATCGGTGGCTCTGCGGAAAGAGCCCGTTCGAAAGGTCCAAGTTTCGAGCGAGCACAATCACAAAGCTGAAATTACAAAGGAATCCATGACGTACTGGAGGCACCACCAGAAGTATCGTTACCAACAGTATGTGGCCTGCGTGCGGTAGTTGTGCCTCAATCGATCCATAGGGCAAAGAAAAAAGATAAAGATCCCGGACCGGTTTGCTGTTGCAAGGGAGCGGGGTGGCGGGATGCTCACTGTATGAACACCCACCCTGTTCCGTATCCCACGGGCAGCCCAGGCTGGTGTCCCTTCAGCTCACCCCTGCCTCGGGGCCCTGACCACTCTGCCGCGTGGCACTCAGCTTGCATTGGACATTTTCGAGATACACTTTGAGAGATGGCGGTCCTCCCGTCTAAAGAGGTCGGACCACCTGGGGTAGAGTTCGCCCACCAGATAGGGAAGAGTACGATGGTTCGTGTCTCCCCTGCACGACCCTATCAAATGACTGGCACGATCGTTGCGCCGTCGGGCATGTATGGCCCTAAGCGTTTGAAACACATGCTTCAACTGTGTCGTTGTCCCTAAAATCCCTCACGCCCATGGTGGCGCGAAGGTAGACTCGTATTCCGACCACAGATTGGTCAAGCAAGACCCTTCGGCCATCGGTGAGGACCTAGATACGTTGCCCCGAGGGCTGATTGGCCAGTATCTGTAGCATAGAGCCCCACAACTTTTGCCAATCGCGTCAGGTAACATTAACCATGATTGCTGATCGTTTCCAGTCGCTACCCCGTGGGGGGAGTTGAGGAGATATTGGGCCAGGCCTTGCCATCAGCCAGGCCCCCTAGTTCGGCTACTGATCGTAGTCTTCCTCATTCCGCCGATACCATACCGCACTTTGGGAGATTCGTACTATCGACCACAAAGCGGCGTCACCGAAGCGACTTTTGTCTGTTTCCAACTGCACGAATTCCCCCCTCCCCCTCCCGTTAGATTTGTTTTTATTTGTCATGAGAAATCAACTAAATCTGGCTTGAAAGTTTGTAGTTCCAGAGAGTAAGGCAAATATAAACATTATCTCGTTCAGTGTGCTTGTTAGGTTTCGGAAAGTATGCTTTCAACAGTTAATGAACATTGCGCGTTAGCGTTAATGTTAATGTTAATGAATGAACGTTCTTTTCTGTTCTGCATTCAGAAAAAAACAACAAAAAACTTGCAAGTGAAACATACGAGGTACCATTTGCGACTGGACGTTCACAGACTTACCTGTAAGATCTCTAGGTGTACGATTCTGGATATGTGGTGGGAATGATAGTAGCCGATGGTGAGTTGGCTGGCTTAGGGCCTGACGGTTGTTTGACTAGTTCTGGTTCATCCTTCAAGATTTCTTCGGCCCTTCCTGTGTTAGAAGAAAACATGAGAATATTTATTCCAACTGGACCTAACGCAGTGTCGTTAAACAAAAGTGCAAAAGTTTAATGTGGGAAAGGGCTGAACGACTCCATGACTTGCATGTTTATTAAGAATGTGGAGAAACGAGAATATATTTTGGCCTACATCCAGGATTGGGCAAGCTCACCTAAAAAAGCCAGTTCATTTTCAGTTCCCTAAAGGGAAAACATCCATAGGATCAAGTTTAGCTCAGTTCTATGAAAATTGAGTAGCTTTTATGTAGACCGGTGGAAAGGTAGGGAGAAGGCGCAAACGAGGCGTGGTGACTTCCTCCACGTGCCAGTGAACTCCGGTAGCAGTAGGTGATCCCACACAGGCTGAACAAAGTGCAGTTTTTGGTGAGGCGAAGAAAGTAGTTAGTTCTCTTGACAACAGTTTGCTGAACCTTCACACGATATTCACTAGAAAAGGACGTCGCCCTCCCTGGGGCTATCGATTTTGAAGTTTATTTACTTACTACAACTTACTTCGTCCCGTTGTTCAGGTTTGTGACACCTATTAGAAGGGCAAATCACTCATAGTGTACAACCCAATTAATCCGCTAATCTATAAAATCCCCCTTTTTTGGGGCCCTGCCAGCCAGTGTTAGGGTGTAGAAATGTGTAAAATGACCTGTGATCTAAATAAAGCATCCAATTTTAANTGAGTAGCTTTTATGTAGACCCGTGGAAAGGTAGGGAGATGGCGCAAACGAGGCGTGGTGAACTTCCTCCACGTGCCAGTGAACTCCGGTAGCAGTAGGTGATCCCACACAGGCTGAACAAAGTGCAGTTTTTGGTGAGGCGAAGAAAGTAGTTAGTTCTCTTGACAACAGTTTGCTGAACCTTCAAACGATATTCACTAGAAAAGGACGTCGCCCTCCCTGGGGCCATCGATTTTGAAGTTTATTTACTTACTACACCCTACTTCGTCCCGTTGTTCAACACAGCAAGGGACACCACTCCAGAAATTCCCCAGTTCAATTCAGTCATTTCTCACCGTCCCACATTTAAGATCAGATCACTTCGGCATTCGGATCTGATTTTCAAGGTATTATGTGAACTGAACTGAACTTTAGGTAGAAAAATTCAGGTCAAGCACTCGAAATAACTACAGGTCAAACTGAGACCTTTATCTAAAATAGCTATCAGATCAAGTTCAGGTTCATATGATCCCAGTTTTGCCCAGCCTTGCCTATAGGCCTATTAGAACAGACTGAATGATGTATATTTCTATCCTAACCACACCTAGTCCCGAAACAATTTTTCAATATTGGTCATATCGAGGAAAAAAAACAATTAGGATGAGTTGAAATTGTTCTAAAATGTATTTTAGTTACGATTTCTTCTTCTAAAATTTGTGTGCATTTTAGACGTTTCATAAGCTATACCAAAAATACTAGTTCGTTGCCTGGTCCAGAAAAGACCATTTTAGACCATCAGTCAGTAAGTGCAACATGATAATTAAGGCTAGGAAATTAGGAACAAACGTGTTTCAACTCACGGGTTAGTCTTGTTTGTTTCTTTCCGTACGCAAAATCCCACATATAAGCTGTCAGTAACAATGGCGGGAAGAGGGATACCATCAAGATGGGCTTCTGCTTCACGTAAGCTCTGAGATAAGAATGATGTCAAGATGAGTAATTATCTTCGAAATAACTTTTAGTACACTTCAAGACAGGTTGTAGAAGAAGAAGTGCTACCAGTTTCATTGACTTACGTACAGGATTGAACATCGGAATCCTTACACAAGAAAGACTGTCCCCTTTACTTCCCTCCTCCCCTTTTGCACTTTTTTCTCCAAAATGATGAAGGTGGAGGAAAATCAGTTGCATATTTTGAGTGATGGGCAATTCAAAGTATGAAGTAAATGTAATGAACAGTTTATGTAGCCTTATCAACCAGAATTTTAACTTTGACCAGTATCTCACAGTCTAAGGTTTTTGCTTACAAATGTGAACTTGGGATGTTCCTTATCTACACATCAATTGACATCAATATATTTTCACGTGCTTTAAAGATCTCTCTTGTATTTGAAGACAGAAGCTTGCATTTATTTAAACAAACAAACAAAAAAAAAGGTGGGGAAGGAAGAATTTGAGAGTTTGAGGGCTAATCACTTCATGCATGGTCCATAAAATTTCTGTCTGGAAGAAACATTTTAAGCCTAAATGTCTCCTTCATGAAAATAATTCCGTTGCTTTCCATAAAACGCATTGCGAAAATATGCACCGAACTTCTTGTATGGAATTTCATGCGACTTTTCCATAACTTAAGTTCACAAAGTTACACGCCTAGGGTAATTGGTAGGAAGAAGTGAAAGGTGCGCGCAAAGTGAAAGAGCAAAAGCCTTGTACATACTGTTACAGGGGAGTGAGTGAGTGAGTGTGTGTGCGTGTGTGTGTGTGTGTGTGTGCGTGTGTGCGTGTGTGTGTGTGTGTGTGTATGCGCGCGCGCGCACGTGAGTGCGTGCATGCGTGCGCGTCATCCATGCTCACATCAACGATCTATGCCAAGGAACTTACCCCGCCCCCACAACTCCAGTAAATGCAGCGTAAAGTGTTGCCCAATAGTCAAATATGTCCCTGTTCCGGGCGATTCGCAGCGCCGTTTCCTTCGCCCGAAATTCTTCTTCACGGTGCTCCTAATGACAAAGGAAAATAAGGCAGTCTAGTGAACTCCGATTCTTTTGAACATACCCCTAAACACGAGTTTGTAAAGAGTGCGCATTCGTGAGTAAACTCTGATATACCAGAGTAGGCAACGGTTAAAACGAAATCCGTTGGACCAAAGACATGTTCGAGGTAAACAGTGTTTCTGTTTAAACAGAGAAGCCTAAAAAGAGGGAAATAAACGAGGCTTCTTGTTTCCTTTTTTTTTGTTTTTGTTGGACATTACTTCGGCACAGCCGTTTCCGTTTTAATCATTGGCTACTAGGTCTATATACATATGTAGACTTGATATGAGCACTTCGACGATAAAACGGGGTTTCTTAAAACATATACACTTGAAATTCGAGGTCGCGAGATTCTACTGTAGTCTGGCGTGTACCCCAAAATAGGTAAAAGCTGATACTGTATATCTGATTAAACAATCGAAAGAGAGATTCAAATTCCACCATGTCCGTTATTTTAAACGGTCGCATTTACACTGCTCGCAGGGCCTACTTGACCGAATGTAACTCCAAATTACAGTAAGTTTCTTTTCTTTGTCTATGCATTCCACAATATATTAGTAAGTTGCGGCAAGTTAGCTCGTTGGGGCCATGGTGCAAACATCGTTTCATCCTTGATGTAGACTAGTCTAGATCTAGGTCTAGACGTCTACCCATCACTTTCAGCTAAACTTCAGGGTGGGGAGGAGGCTTGATCCTTTAGGGAAGCTATTCTATTTTGCACCAAGCCTAATGAGCAAGAACCTCCCTCCCCCCCCCCCCCCCCCCCCCCCNCCACAAAATTCCTCTACTCCCATTTCTGTTGCCCAGAAAAAAATCTGCCATGCTTACTTGTCTTAGAATGAATTTGGCCAACGTTTCGGGATCCAAGGTCGCCATGATGATGAGAGTTAGAAGGTGAGAATTGAAGTTTTTTCTTTTTTTTTCTGGCAGACCTGTAGTTCGGTCTCCTGAGGTGAAACTGATAGAGAAGACTTAGCACGAAGACATACAAGAAACAGCGAAGGGTGAAAATCTCACCACAAGACAATGGGGAGGAGCACACAGACTCAAACAAGCAACATAAGAGTACACGAAACAGAAAAACGGCGGCCTCAGTGTAACCTGCTCCGCTAATCAAGAAAGTAACGTCTGGTCACTACAGGTGCGCACTGGTGCTAAAAACGTAGGAACTGTGTCATCTGGCTACATGGTGTGCATTCCGGGTGGTTTCAGAGGAACGAAGAAGAAAAAAAGGAAGCAACTTTGTGTCACTTTTCATCCATTTTTTTTTTTTGGTTGTTTTCTTCACCAGGGGCGGTGAGCAGAAGCGAAGCTATAATAGGTGTTTTGTATTAAATTTTGTTACAAAACATCTGGGTAACAATTACTTTTCCGTTACTTAACTGTCGCAAAAAGTTTGGGCAACAAGTACATTTTCGTTACGAGCCGAAGCTTGTAACCAATCCAATCAGTAACTGTTACTCGGAAACCTGCAACGAGTACTCGCAACGTGTTACCTTTTACTCCTTGTAGTAACCCCGGTGTTAGCTCTTTGCAGAAAATTCTGAGATACTTCCTTTTGTTGTTCACTGGCGAAAAATAGAACTCATTAAAACAGGCCAGTGTTTGGGACAGTAAGAAATGAACGAAATATAAAAGGTACGGTAAAAATTCATTGATTAATCTGTCCCCCCTCCCNAAATCGCAGCCGCAAATTACATGTACCGGTACTGCAAATTTCCACGTTTTTTTTAGACTTTGCTGCAACTTTGTAAATTTCTGCAAATTTAGGTATTTTCTACAAATTTAGCGCAAAGTTTGCCGACGTAACGTAAAAACATACGGTTTTCACCTAAATTCGTAGAAAATACTCAAAAGGTAACTACAGTATACACATCAGTCCTCTTTTTTTTTTTTTTTTTTTTTTTTAAAAAAAAAACTTNAGAATGTGTATAGCAACGAAATACAATCTCTGATAGATCTTTTCAATCCGCCCAACGCGCCAATCGTCCAATTTTTTTACGGAGTCTAATGCATTCGTCTATGATGCCTTTCGGTGCGCTAGGTATTCTCTCGCCGCTGGTGCGTTGCATGCCTGCCCACATGTAAAATGGGGTGTTTGTCTTGTCAAGTTATAAAGCTTTTTTTTTTCATAAAGTTTGCATATTTTGGCGCAAATTTGAACACTTTTGGCATGCAATTTGCAATTCTTGTTGCAGATTTTGGGGGTTTGAAATGCAATAATTTTCTGCAGGGACAGACTAAAAGTAAAACATATGGGCCGCATTGCTTACACACAAACTATATCCGCTGATATTCCTCTGTTTAACCGATAAAGATATATGCCACCTATTCTTTTGTTTGTTTAAAGTTCTATAAACGAACTGTGTTATTCTGCAAATTCCAATGTGAATTATGAATTTTTTTTTTCACATTCACTGAGGACATAGGTCTATTTATTATCGAGGTTCCAGTGTATGAGCTTTAAAGAAATTCCCAAATTATTCTCTTGAACAGGCCTTCATTGGTAGAAGTTTCAACAGAGTCCATTCCTCTTTGACAGTTTACCAACCAGGATAAACAAGACCTGTGATACAGGTCCGCTGACACTACTGACAGTTTACAACGCAGAGATCAGTGAAAGTTTCTGTATAAATTTTGACCTGGTCATGCCGCTCCGACACATAGGAAGGCAAGCATTCTAAAAAGTATGTTGATCCATTTATTTCTTTAATTATTAATTTACTAATTTTCATTTACAGTATCTATTTATTTTATTTCCAGGTTATATTTTGTTTATGGGAATTCTGATTTTTATTCACATATACTTCATGTATAATGATTTGAATCATCTTATTTTATTTGTTCCATCAAATACCCAGACTATTCTTTCATCTACACAATTTATATTTTATTAATTGGGTACGTATTAAAGTTAATATGAATTCTTCATCCCAATTAATTCCATACTCTTGAATCAGTACAGCAAGTTGCAACTTTTATGGAACATATTTGCTTTCAATCTGAACAACAACAACAACAACAACANAATATCTTGTGCATGCTGTGGCCTCTGTGAGTGAGGCTCACAAGCGTGAATGACTGAGTAATGCCTATGCATGTAGTTACTGGTAAACAAGCCTTGTGGCTAGAAAACAGAGTTATGAAAAAGATAAAATATTTGGGCATCCACTGGTCTAGTTTAGCTTTTCAGAAAGGTCAGTTACACTCGAACATGTCAATTGTGAAAACATTTAATACAAAACTAACGATACTATCACCGATTTTTGTTTCCAAATTAAATCAAGAGTCACATCGGCAAAAAATCAGCCCCTGCACAAGCAAATCCAGCCAATCCTTCACTCAATTTAAAATCAAACAAAGACCCAATATTCATTATTAATCCAGCCACGGCCTGATCTTTCAGGATGCATAATTGTGGTTTCCATGCTCTGGTTTAGACAGAAAAGGGTGACTTTAATTTTTCCTTATCATGGATGCTCTGAAATATATTTAATACAAAATGATTTAACAAGTACCATAATTTTGAATTGAGGGTGTTAAATTATATATGTATTATCAGTGTGTAGTGTTCTCTCACACTGATAAGCCTCAGCTGTGTTATTCTCTTGCAAAGACTGCTGAGATGGTGACCATCAAGGCTCAGATACTGACACATATGTAATAAATTAACAAACAACATTCAAAGGAACAAATAGAGTTTTATTTTTGAAATGGTGTAAGGGATAATGATAAATCACTGTTCCTGAAATATATTTCATTTGTATGAATATTGTTCAGAGGGTCAACAAAAAAACAGAGTTGCCACTTCCAAGGAACTAGACTTTGTTGAAACCTCGTAAGAAAGTCAGAAAGAGACCTCTGTAAATAAGCAGTAGCAAGACATTCCTTGAAAAAGTGACATCACAAATAAAAACATCTGAAAGAGAAGAAAGTTGCGTACAGACTTAAAATAATATACGAGTATATAAAGAATTTCTATCAAATTATACTATTTAATAGACTGACAAGTCCAGCTACTGCTGTATTACTGTAGAAATATCACAAACCATGAATGATATCAAATGAAGCCAAATTTTCACATCACTTGGATTTGATATATTTTAACTTGGTGACACTATTTACTTAAAATTTGTGAGAATAAAATGGATTTGACTTTTCCTTATTCAATAATATCAGTCACTGAATGAAAACATCTTACGCACCCAGCTCTAGTTCTGTGTCTGTGGAAATATGGCGATGTGTGATCAAATAAGACAGTACAATGTATTTGATATAATAGTTAACAAGTCACAGATCATTATCTAATCAACAAGTTCATTCACTAGTCTAAATATGTACAAACATGAACAAGAAATATAAATTATGAATGATGAAGGGCCATCCTCACCTGAAGAACAAAAATTACATATGAATACTGGATTCCTGTGATCTAGCCATGTCTGCTCTTCTACATAAAAACAACACTTGAGCATATTTATCACAAAAATTCTTGATATGAAACTAGTCATATTATAAACCATTTTGCAAGTTGTGACATTATCATCTTATGCTTGTTATGAAAGGCACAAGGCATTAAGAATTACCTATTGCAAAACATTTCTTGATCCCTTACAACCCCATTTTTTTCAGATTACATCTCCAATCTCAGTCTCTCTCCTTGCATTGAATCAGTCCCTGTGCAAGTGACAAGCCAAGATTAAACATTATTAATCAATAGCAACTTGATACTTCAAGACACACAATTTTGGTTGCCAATCTATGAAATACTACCGCAAACCTTATTTTTCTCTATCATGGACAATCTGAAATACCCAAAATACCCAAATGATTCAGCTGGTCCCATGAATTTCATATTAAGTGTATTAAAAGTGCAGTATGCATTAGTGATGAGAGGCACAGGGTTTGTCAGAAACAGGGAATACAACAAAGAAATCTGCCGTATGTCACATATCTTGCCTGATGTATGATTACATGACACAGCATGTCTCTATTCCAACTCACCAACATTCAGGATCTCCTCAATCACTTGACAAATTACCATCAAACATGAATAAGCATGATGTTTCCTATCCCTGTGTGGCTGTTGTGCCATCTAAAAAGAGATTGTTTTCACATAAGTTTAAACTTGGCATCCAGATGACATCTGGATCTCATATTCATATGATAACAGTGATGGACATGAATCATACAATACAGGCAGAGTGTACTTACTACTAAGGCATAGCAATGTTTGAAGCCCAATCCTGCAATAGAAACTTAATATGTACTGATATATGTCTGAAAAATGATAATATTGTGAGTGAATATGACATCAACTACTGTGAATTTCGCAGTTGTTAGGACTTGCAATGATTTACAATGATTTCAAAATACTTGATATGATCGGACTTGGTGCTTCCAGTAATGCGACTGAATTTGTTACCTCACAATAACCTACATTGCCAAACATACATATAATGTCATGTCTGTCTCATTTCTAGTGTGAATCCCTCTCTGTGGACTTAAAGCATTTAACTGCACAAGACCTTTATTGTCTTTAACAACAAAACCTTTGGAACTACCTTCTCTTTGGTGAACTTTCTATTTCACTTCTGGAAACATGAGCATACATGCTCAGGCAAACAGTTTCATATGCTGTAGAGCACAGCATGGTTGTTTTCACAGAAATATTACATATACATTAGTTTATAACAGACATTCTCCTGAGGCATAGTGTATAGCTAACAATGAATGAACAATTATATAATGAAAAATCGAAACAATTACATTACATATCTAATCAATACACTGTCTAAAGATAACAGTGTATTTTTCTTTCTCTGTATATTAAACAAAATGTATCACCAGGTACATGCTGTCCAATCAATTCATAATTTGTGGTTTGGCACTTTAAAGCAGGAAAATTGGTAAAATAGACATTCTTAAAGCCCAGTTTATATTAATTCTCAAAGAACTCTGCAAATATGGTGCAAACTCACCTTCACAATCTCATTAGCCATTAATTTCATAGCATTTACAATCTCAGTTTAAATCACAAATTTTATACTGTCTTTTGAAGAACATTAAAAAGAATTTTTCTGTAAGATGTGTGAAACATGGTAAAGGATAACAAATCTAGGCCATGAGCTAATATTATCAGAATTCTTCTGTGTACTGTCATGGTAAAATATAAATCACACAATTCTGGGTAGTGATGATCATCAAACATACCTGTAGTAGCTAACATTCCACCTACATAGAAAAAGGGCATGTTTACGGAGTATAGCAACCTTTCTCCATATTGGAAACTATTTTCCCATTCTTTTACCTCAGTCTGTGCATGTTTCTTTTTGATCATCGTGCATGTTTCATGTTCAGCATCCATGCAACTAATATATATATATAACATAAACTTAACAATACTGACAACAAAAAGACATCAACAAAACTCAATTACTATTCTGCATAATGAAACATGTTAATGAATAATAAATATTGTAGTGCTCTATCCAACTGTTTCAAATATGATTTTCCACAAAATCTACAAAAATATGTCATGTCCAGTTCTGAAAGGCTCAAGTTTCTTCTGTTCCAGTCTGGCAGCTTCTACCGAAGCAAATGTTGGGAGTCCATGAGGCAGGTCTAACAGATGGTGCTCTTCATCAATAATGCGATCTGCCATTTCTGAAATGATTAAATCATAAAAGTACAAATTCATAACATCCAAGACATAATCAGTGATTACATATGACTGTTTTCACTAATAAGGATAATTTTGTCGGACACAGTTAAAATTTTGCCAACTCACTGTCATCTTACAGTCTGATATTTTAAAATATTAGACCAGTCTGGTTGATACATTTAAAATAAGGTAAGATAAACTTTAATATCCACGAGGGAAATTCCGTTCACAGCTGATACACATTCAACAATAAATTACATTTCACATTCAACATTAAATTTCATTTCAGGTCATACACATTACCTGACCACACACGCAACCACACCTTCACACATACCCACACAACCGTTAACAAATTCAACTAGGGCGCTTTCTTGAAGCAAATTAAACCTGTACCTTTATTTTAATATGCTGTTTCCATAATGTTTAACTTTTAATATATGCAGAGTGAAAATTAACTAAACTAAAGGTTTAGTCATTTCTTTCCTTGACATATTTAAATGGTTCTTACCTCTCATCCTCTCAATTTTAGGTCCGTAGGCCAAATCCCACTGATACGTGGTCACAAAGCCAAGGGGAACCAGTGGTAGTAGTAAACCCCATTTTCTGGTGCGGAATGCTCTGCAAAAAGGAGAAAAAAGCATAAATCCAGGAATGGATTAGATGGCACAGTGATTCTGAGGCTAATCGTCACAAATTTATTTTACTTCTATTGCATCTCTGACATGGATCTACATTACTGCAATAGGAGGGATTCCTTCACCAATACTTCATGAAATCAGATAGCTTTTCAGACACAAACCCACAAACTTCAAGAGTGGAGGATGCCATCCTCTCTACCATGAGACAGTTGAACTTGCTGTAGCATAAAATTTATAAACATTGCTAAAATATTTTATAAATGTATGTTTTGCAGTATTCACAGGACTGATCTGATTAGACAAACACTCTGGAACCCAAGTTTCATGTAATGGGATTTCACATTAGGTGTGTCTGAGTGAAATTTCTTTAAAACATTTGAAGAAAGATATGAAAACAAGGGCCAGTTTGGCACACAAGTCTTTCAAGCCAATACTACCATTCACAACAATAAGCTAAATTCTCAACATAAATGTGCTGCTGGAACCTTTGCTAAGAACAGTAATTTTTAAAAATTCTTTGTCCAGAGAAACATGAGTGAGAAAGGTGCAATGCTATATATTTGTGCCTACCCTACACATCATATAGCAACAGCACTTTCTACCTAACAATACTGTTGGCGATACTCAGTGAATGCATAGTTTCTGGGTTCTTTCTTATTGAACTGATAAGCACAATATAAATGTATTTAATGTGTTCAAAGATGACAAACATAATGCCTTAAAAATTTTCAGCATCACTGCCAAGATAAAGCTCTCTGGTATGGGAAAACTTTCCTGGCAAGTGCACTTTCTGTTTCTACATAGCAGTTGTCATTACCTGTATCTGCACAATCAGTTACTTCAGTTCTCTGTGACTGCAGCTATTACATTCCTGATTTTGATGTTGCTATATTTGTAAGAAAGTGATCTGCTTTGGCCTCATGTTTATAAAAAATAACATTCTCAAACCAATGACAACTTGCTCCTTCAAGATGGTAGCTGGCAATTACAATAAGGCTTGCGAAATGTGCCATCCTTGTAATAAGGGATCTGAATTTTTTCAAGTCAGCCTTCCAACATTAATTATCAAATTTAAGTCAATTCTTAAGAAAATATTGATTACTTTTAATTCCTTCGGACACAGCCAATATTTTTGATACTTCCAAAACTTTGAGACACTTGATCCTACTGAAATATCGATATGCACCGACAAGACTAATCACCATTACACCATAACAGATCGTTCTGTATTCATCATCACTGCATTTTGACAGCTATGCCAAATGAGATGGACTTCTATTTTGACAGTAACTATGACTACAAGATTGTGAACTAAACAGACAGAAATGTCTTACCCCAATACAAGACCAGTGCTGACAAGTGTGTCAAAGGCAGTCCAGTACCAGAAGAAGTCTCGGGATTTGGCAATCATAAATGCCATTTGCCGCTCCCTCATTTCATTCTGCATGGCCAACTGACGTTCCATCTACCAAGGAAGACATGAGTTGAATATAAATGTTTCTTTTCTCAGCAAGTTATGCTAAGTAAAAGATCAAAGGAAATGTCTCATGTCAAGCACAACAACATGATTATGTCTAGTAATGTAACCTACATTATAACTACAATTTTCTTGGGTCACATTATTGTTGTAAAAGGAGATTACCCAAGTGGGTCTCTACACTGACCAGGTGCATTGGTATTGATGGGCACCAGAGCTGACTCCCAGTGTTAAAAAATGTGAAGAACTGGTAAAATCCAGTGCTTTGTTAACATGCTGATAAATGAGAAAAGGAATACAGTACCGGTACTGGTGTTTCTGTTTGATGGACTGATCCCCACCTCAGTCATGATCACAGCATTCATTGCTCGGTTGACCCTTGCCATGCTAGTCTAAATCTTTTATCTGCCAAACAGAAACACTGACCAGGATTCCTCACAATTCTAGAAATACTGCAGAGTTTAAGTAATTTTTTTACTCTTTTGCATGCTAGACTAGGACTATGCTGATTTATACCAAACAATGTTAACAATTAAACATTTACACACTCCTTATTGTTTGATGAGTGTACATGTTTTCATCCTGTTATATCATGCCCATTTTGATGAAAACAGAAATGTATTCAACAAATGCCAGAACGATGATGACAAACACACTTAAGTCAATGGCAGCATTTTCTCCCTCCTTTAAAGGAGCAGGTAGGCTAAAATGTGGCCTCAAATTGCCCTCAGTGCAGCATTTCACTATTCTGCATTTGGCTTTATCCCAAATTACTGAAAAGAGACCTTTCTCATGGAATATTCATGAGGTACATCCACTTCCAGGGACCAGTCAACAATGTTAGAAACTACTGTTACAATAGGGGGTTAGTTCTGATTAATGCAAAGAGGTCTTATATTATACATCGTTGCTTAAGATGACGTTTTCAAATCACAGTGAACTGATATTAGGTGTAGGGACCACAGAAAACTGTTCCTGGTGAGTTCATATGAAATAGGGCAATCTGGCAACTTGGGAAATGCAGCCACATGAGGCAAATTAATTTTTTTGCTAGGTAGTTTTTGCCAAATGGAGCTAAATTTATTAGAAACTAGTTTGTGAATGTTTCAGTGCTTAAGGTATGGTTTTAGTGCAATTCCTTGGTAATTTTTCTCTTCCCCGAACTTGTGTTGCTTGATTTTATAAGTTATCCACGTCTGAAAATGTCTGTCGGAGCACCAGATGAAGATCTCTCCCTTACATTATGTTGAAACATAGTAAATCAGAAGTTAGCAGCCTGTTCCAATTCCCAAAGAGCTGATGATCACCCTCCCTCATCAAGTAAGGTCTAAGACAGTCAAATTTACCTGTAGCTGCTGTGTTTTCAACATAAACTCCTGCTGCTTCTTTAAATTGTCATCCATGGTCTTGCTGAAATAGCTCCCCATCTTGAATGGTATTTGTCAATGTCAGAGGACAGCCTAACTCAGAATGCCAACACTGTAACAACTTTGAAANGTATCGTCAGACGTTTCCCGTAAAAAACATGGGATCGGCATTATCACCGTATAGTGGCTATAAAAATGCCCGTAAAAGCATGGGAACCGTCTCAGGCGTATACGGAGCCACTTGTTTCGTTCCACAAAAAATTTCCCGGAAGTCGGTGGATAACTTTTTTAATTACAGCAATTTTAGTTTGGTGACTGCTGCGACTGCGACTGTGATCATTAGAGTGGCGTCTAGTAACAGACGGAATATTTTTGCTGCATTTGAACCCTCTTCTGACTCAGATCTAGATCTCGACGATGATGTTAGAGATCCAGACTTCATTCCTGTGGCTACACGGTATTCTAATGTTGGATCAGGTGAACAAAAAAACCCCAGGACACTGCATTTTCTATAGTAATCCACCTTTATTTTCCTATCCGCAAATTTTTTTGAACATTGAAATCTATACCTTTTTTCAAAAAATCATAAAACACACATTATGAGAGATAAGACAATTGGGCTTTGGCATGTGTACTGTTATTATGTTGTTATTGGTCGTGTTCAAAAGACATTGCAATTGGTGAATTATCTTAGATTTTATGGGGTTTTGAAAAAACCTGAAAACCTTCAGTCAGTGGTGCTTGTACATAGTAAAATCCTTCAGTCTTCAGTGAGATAAGGTATGGTTTTAGTGCGATTCCTTGGTAATTTTTCTTTTCCCTGAACTTGTGTTGCTTGATTTTATAAGTTGGAGCACCAGATGAAGATCTCTCCCATATGTTATGTTGAAACATAGTAAATCGGAAGTTAGCAGCCTGTTCCAATTCCCAAAGAGCTGATGATCACCCTCCCTCATCAAGTAAGGTCTAAGACATTCAACTTCACCTGTAGCTGCTGTGTTTTCAACATAAACTCCTGCTGCTTCTTTAAATTGTCATCCATGGTCTTGCTGAAATAGCTCCCCATCTTGAATGGTATTTGTCAATGACAGAGGACAGCCTAACTCAGAATGCCAACACTGTAACAACTTTGAAACAGCTGATTAACAAGCAGCCACGCCCTGTTGAAATAAACAAACCTATTATTCATACAGGAGGTCTGTTCTGAAGAGTAACAGCACAACAATGCATACATATACCTATTCAGGTCATGTCATCATAAAAATGTCATCCCATGTAAAATGCAACACTAAATCAGATAATTTTCTCTCAGTTCACATGGATCAACAAGAGTAAATCAGCAGCCAAGTCTTTACAAGAATCCCAGCTTATCCAGTAGGATCTCATGACCGATACCTTCTTGTAAATGGACTTAAAAAAACATGTAGGCCCTATTTGGTGCTATGTTCTGGTCTGGAGTTTCTTACTGACCACCACACAAGCATGAAATTGAAATTCTTAACTTGTCCTCCAGGAATTTAGTTTGTAAGGTCCATCTAATTCTGAACATGCTTTGTTTGTCTCCTACAATCCTTTTCGCTGTCTTTTGCAAATCTAATAGTTTCTGTAGCTGCATGTTCC
>JAWQUT010000141.1:606319-667541 GCA_033807755.1 Ellobium chinense
ACTAAATGAACTGCATTAATGCAAAAGTGGTCTTGTCCCAGGAGATAGTCCATGCACGTCTTGGGAGAGTCCCAGGACTTTGCTGGCTTGAATGGTTGCTTCAAACAACAAAGATCTTATAAACGTTTGTTTACCTTCGTCAGGTTGATTTTTTGCGTGCACATAGGTGACGGCTTCGACCTTTGACACAGAAACTCGGAAGTCTCTTGATGTCAAAAGTGCTTCGCAGTATTCGGTGTATTAGTAAATTATAGCCATTACCCACACTTCTTGCGTTTTGCGGGATTTTCATGTCATTTTTTCCCGGATAGTTGCCTTAAGAAGTGTCTTGGATGCTAATCCACTTACCTAAGGAATTAGAGCAAAGAGCTAGTCACTGAATTCTTGCAGTCCACTTGACTTGATAGAGGGGGCGGAGAAAGAACCAAAGAGAGACGGGGTGAGGAAGATATCACAATGACTCCAACAGAAAATCACGAAACTTCAGGACAATTTGGTGGGAATGGATGTTGGACTATTGCAGGTGGATTCTTCATCTTCCACTTTCAGACAATACACTGGTAACATATAAATTGTATGACTGCTTTATATGATGATTTTCGGTTTCCTATAATCTTTGTAAACCCACAGCACTCTGTATGAAAAAGGATGTAACCTGCATTCTTTTACCGAAATTTTCCAGTCAGCCATCTGATATTGATCCTTCACAACCTGATCTTCTTTGCCATTTGAAGTGGTCGTTCAAGGCAAAACAAACCTATCACAAGGATGATAATTAGCATGAGTATTTTCTGATATAAAATTATATATAGTAATTTACTTGTGTGTACATTCGCAGATGACAGTCTCTGAGGACAAAGTAGAAACTGCTCCTCATTTGTGTAAATTTAAGTCGACATTTAATAACGGTGCACTCCACTCCGTAGCATAATCTGTTCACTTTATTTTCCAGTTTTTCTTCTCTCCAACAATTAATGACAGGCTATCAGTGCATCTCAATTCCACTCCATGCATGACTCTGCCTATTTACATCCACTATTGTAGCTCTTATTGAGTGGCAACATTTATTTACGGTGCCATATTTAACTTTTCAAAATACTTTCCTTCTTCTCAGCACCTCTGAAATTGCAGGCATAAGAGACTATATCAGTGGGCTTGTATGGCAGCTTTGCACCCAGCACAGCACTGATCACTTATTTCATAAAACAAAAGACAGTAAGTTTTCTGTCTTCTGTTGTGTCTCCATCACTAGAGTAGGCACTTCTTTTAATCTGAAATACAAATAATCCAAAGTATTTTGCCTGGTCACTTTAATTTTAATTTAACCAACAAGTCCTACAAATTGAGATGTTGATAATAATGAAGATGATGGTGATCGCTATCATCTGGACAGATTTACGCTTAGTTTCAATGATTGCTATCATAACCAGTATGCTTGTGCTTTTTCAGGGTATTACGTAGGTTTATGTTTTCTGGAAAAATGTGAACATATTACATTCGGTCATTAACAGCTAATGATATTGATAGTGATACTGTGAATGGAGAGCTTATAAGTTCTTAGTGTGAGAAACCTGAGGTGGCTCAGAGGACTGGTGGCAGCAAAACATTAGATGGAAACTGATGAGGAAGAAAGTAAGAGAGGTCTGAGGAAGAGTGAAATGCAAATAACAAACAATATCCACACAAGAAAACTTCGCACATTTATTGCACTCCTGGTCATGTTTTTCTGTTAAGCAGTAAAACATAATACTTATCAGCAAAAAGTAGGCAAGACTTTTGTTCTCTCATAAAAAAAAGACCACATTAAAGAATAAAATATCAGCGGTCATCATTAGTCATGTAACTTCCAAGGAATGAATGTAATATGTTATGCCATCTTAAAAACCAACTTTGTGAGTTCCAGTTTGCCCATTAGTACTTCTTTTTACCCTAAGTTCAAGAGGTTATTCTACATTTATTCTAAAACATTAACTCACAGCAGGACCATTCATTATGTTCATCCCTTATGTCTGTTCCATATGTCAATTCAAGAATGTTTTTGTATTCAATCATCATAAATCTTAGTGTGCCCTTAGGGCCTTCTCTATCCTTCAATAAACTTTGGAAATCTTAAATCTGTATATACAGGTACTTCTGACCGCAAACATCAATCGAGAAAGAAAGAGAAACTGACGCTTAATGGTAAATGAAGATGGAATGGAAAATACTGAAATGTAAAAATATATATTAATGACACCAAAAGTATCTGTACTGGAATAAAACACACATAATAAAAAACACCACACACACAGTGTAGATCTCTATAAAAACCTAGCTACACTGACAATATTTAAATCCATTAATCCTATACACTTTTCTTGATAAAAAGACACCAGTTACAGTGCCTGACAAATCCAGAATTACTGTTATGTTTTGATGGACTTCTCAGAAACTTTCTTGTCAAAATATTCATTCGCGTTTAAATCTATTGTACAGCTGTGTGGATGTAGGTACAACATCAGCACACAGTGGTTAGCCTCTTGTAACATATTCTCTTTCAGACTGTTTCTTTCACTAGCAGATAATACAGTACAACTTTTGTCATGAATCTCCCCTCTAGAGTTAAACATTTAGCTTGTTAGTGCTCTTTCTACAAAAACCAAATTTCAGCAAAGTATGATCTCTATTTGACCAGGCAAAGTCTCACTGGCAAATGGATCATTTTTTTCATGGAAAATTCAGACTTTACTCTATAGCTATTCAACATACAAAAGTCAGTACAGTTTAATAGCATCTTCCAACTCTGTCAACAGGCATCATTGTGAAGCTCTTTACATAGGATGGATAATTCTGCTGAACTGCAATTGATTTCAAATAAAGTTGGAATTGTCTCCATAAAAGTGACATGATATTTCTAACTTGATTGTGTAATGACTTCTTCCATGCACCTGCAAAGTGAAGTTGACTATAATGTGATATCTTAGGAAAGCCATGCCTTACTGAACTCATAAAGGATACCAGTCTCATGATGTGACAAGTCAGTGCTTAACAAATGTTATCTTTTCATTACAAAGAAAAACCATTCTAATTACAAAGCATACTGCAAACTTTTAAATGCTTATACTGGCTTTCTGTCCTTAACTTTTCAATGCATGTACTGGCTTTCTGTGTGTAATTTTTCAATGCTTGTACTGGCTGTCTGTCCTTAATGCAAGGCTATGAAGTTTGACACAAGACACAAATGACTAGTGGGCAGAGTAACTTTTATAGATCATACACGGGTTCATCTCAGCTGATAATGAACTGTTGGTTGGTGTTGTGTATTCCTGTATTCCTGTGCTATAACTTCACAATGGGAAGAGAATGGACATCTAATGCTCATCATGATTGTATCATTATTATGTTTTAAATTAACAAATGAGAAGTTTACCTGTTGATCAAGAGTGGCTCTAATTTGCAAAATTATCATACAAATTGAAAAGAAAAGACCAGTTGTGACTTACTTTCCTTAGAAGTAGTCAAAGCCCTGCTTACCAGTGACTGTAAAGTACTTGGTACTCAAAAGCACTGTAAACACAACTTATACACACAGTACCTCCTTGTAGGATAGTTCACACTTACCACAGTACAATTCTCAGATCACATTTTGAATTGATTGTTCTTGTTAAAGAGAGATCTGAACAATGAGTGACAATAATATACACCCTTAGAGACAGCTCTAATATACACTCTTAGAGACAGCTCCATAAAATGTTTTCATGTAACATGAGGCAGCCCACAATTCCTTCACACTGGTAAGTTTTGGAATCTTGGAATGTTTGAAAAAAATCAAAGAGCAATTACAGCATATGTATAAACAGCAGTGAGCTGAAAAATAGCATAACAAAATCAAATACAAAAAAGATGAGTAAATACAGGACCTTTGAGCACCTAACTACAGGTATTTGGGTCTAAGATAGGGATATCTGTAAGTTATCCTCCAAATGCATCCCATGATCTCATCATGACATTGTCCTGTAACGCTCATGGCGTATGCTTTGGATGGAACTCTACTTCCATAGAGCATAAAACTTCACGTACAGCAATTGTTTCAGGCGTATTCATCATATATTCTCAGTTTCAAAATCTCAGCAAGCTAGTGTGAAAATGGTAAACATCAAAAGAACATGCTCCTGGAACTTATAGGAAAGACATTTTATTTCAGTGTGTCATGAAACCTGCAGAATTTAAACTGAGGAGCTAGCACAGGGCAAGACATGGAGAAATGAAGTGTGGATACTTTGTATTACTTAACAGCAGTGGAAAGATGAATGAAGCTGTTCTTTCATAATTAAATCTTTCTGTACTTTTTGCCAAAAAAGCACATCGCTCCAACAACGCCTGTTTTTGAACAAATCGTTGCCATTTCGGCCTTGCTATGAACACAGCACAAACTGTTTCATTTCTTCCCAATAAGTTTCTTGCATGTTTCAAGTCCATTATATTAGTTATCTAAATAATGAAACTATTTCCCCCTTGTAAAATATTTAGGATTATCTCCAATTTTGGTGAGTTTAGATAGTGTTTTTCATACACTGTTGTTGCTATTTAAAAAGTTATAAACAGAATGATCTCTGTCAAAATTCATCAGAGAATGCCTCACATGGGAAGTATCTTCAAGGTTATAAAAATGTGAGTAAAGAAAATACTGTAAAAAATATCCTCCTCTTCCTATATTTCTCTATTCAAATCTCTTACTACATATCTCTATATTCCAACTCCTTTTTCATTTCTAGAGCTGTATTACATTTTCTTCCCATTGATGTATACTTTGTTACATTTTGTTCATAAATGAATAAAAAATTAATTTTGTTGAAATTGCTTTCTAAACAAGGGCTGGGATGCAATATGGAAAGTTCAATATGCAATTTCTGCCACTAATTCTATTCATAAATATCAGGAATATATTATCATTTCTCCACAAAGTTCAGACACATTGCAACAAACACACATCATCTCACACTTTGCACAGTGTAATGTTTTACAGTTTCAGGAAAGAAAACTTCATCACAATGGCCTTCAT
Organism: Ellobium chinense; assembly: GCA_033807755.1. Lineage (NCBI taxonomy): Eukaryota > Metazoa > Mollusca > Gastropoda > Ellobiida > Ellobiidae > Ellobium > Ellobium chinense. Next base: position 611,361 of record JAWQUT010000141.1, read on the forward strand.
TGCATAATCTCCTATCAGCTTTTCTTGCTGAACAGGTTACACAGTTCTATATTCAACAATGCCAACTGAATAAATTGTTTTTTTTCATGGCACCATATAAAGGCACATTAGACAATACAGTGGATTTCAGACCAATACTGTGCATCCAAGTCTTTATGATACCACAAAGGCACATCAGGCAGATGCCCATCCATTCGGTAAGGAAAGTAACTGAAACGTAACTCTTCCACTTTCTATGGGTAATGCAACTAATGTATCAAAATGAAAGAAACCTGTTATGAATATCTTAGTAGCCACCAGTTGTAGCAACTGTTTTCCCTTAAAAAAAAACAACAAAACAGCACAGAACTATTTACACTGGTTCTCAGTTCTAAGCAAGTGAAAACATCAGTGTTGTGGCACTTTGTTTTCCTTTATAAAAACTTGTCAAGGGACATTTAGTAAATCTTCAGTTTGCATGGGATTTCAACAGTCAGATACAAAACAGTAGTGGGCATCTTCATGGTGTCACAAAGGCACATCAGACATTTCTCGCTGGATTTCACTTCAATATTCAACATAAGTAACACTCCTTGAGGTACGCTCACAATACCTCTGCAATCTAATAGCTTGCTGTAAATAGGTTAGGTTTGATATCACTATAACCTATGACAGTATCTGAATGACATCTCAAGATTTTGCATTCATCACTTCCTGAACTTCTCAAATAACAATCTTAATTTATTGGGAAGTGCGCAGCACAATTTTTGATTGTGTTGCAATGAATTCACACTCTTGGGATTAATTTTTTTACACAGGCAGCAGTGTGGAGTCAATGAACAGATCGTCCTGGCAGTTCACAGCCACTATGAAAATCTACCATGATCACAGTATGCCTCAAAACATGCACAAAATCACAATCACCCAACTGATTGACAAACTTAAACCACAATCCAGGGAATGTGTAAAACATAACTCATTTAAAACACAGTTTCATGCCCTATTAAACATAGTGCCATTTGTACTGGTGATGTCAGAAAGTGGAGAGGGGCACAAACCTAGCAAGGAAAGCACAAAATGAGGCTTTCATTAAAAATAGACTAACTAAAGGATCAGAGTATAGTGGCAGGTTAGTAAACAATTTTTGCGTTTAGCTGTGCTGACTTGGCTGATTGAATGTATGTGTTCAGCAACTGAGCTATCAGGTCTACAGCAGCAAATGCACCAGCTTGGGCAAATAAACTGCCAACTTTAGACATCTGCTGTTTGCTGTCAACAGATAACTCTACACTAAACAAGAAACAAAGGATACAATTGAATGATACAACTGAAAACCACATAATAGTGTGGGATTCTTTAACATCAAGATTTGAAATGACAACAGACTATGAAATGCATGATATTTTCCATTACAAGGGATAAAGACTGAAGTCTGAAAATTGATAAAAGGATTACAATTACAGCAATTAATTCTTCATTACAATGATTTGAATGCAAGGAGACATTAGAAGACATGGTAACACTTTCCATTTAGAACACTGAAATAGAGAACAGCTAAAATGTAAAAAAAACAAAAAAAATTAAAAAATAGTCAAATCTGACATATCTACAAGTATTGACGGGTTGTCTTGGAGAGATGCTGTGAAATCTCCTGAGCAAATTAAAACACACTTAAATGACAACCATCTGGCACTAACCGTCACAAGAACATAGTTCATTGGACAGCTACAGACTGGGTTGTGTGTTTGTGTGAAATCGTAAGACGATGAACAGTATGCACATGTCTTTATGCTTTTCAACCCATTCTTATATCACACAAAATCTTGTCCCACCAAATAAAAAGATAAGAAGAAATATTTTCTCCCTACATATTTATGGTGCCAAATCCATTACAAAAGCTGCTTGCAAATTGTACCTTTGGGGTTTTGTCTTGCACACATGATAAGAAGATAAGATTTGGCTGATGCTGAAAGTTTAAGGAGTAAATCTCATGCACAGAGATATAACTGATGAAAAGCACATTAGAGTAATAAAAGTTACATGGTGTCACAGACTTGTAAGTTTTCATTCATTAACCCCCTCATTACATATGATGTACATGAATGTCCTTATGTCTGTCATAAACAACTTTCTAGCATACTGGTATGTCCTGGAAGTAGCATTCCCCTATTGTATGTCAAACCCACACATCATACTTCTCATATTCCAACACACAGGCTAATCAGCTCTTGGTAAAATCAGCACTTCAAAGACATGACATAATAAAGAGGTTAAAATGCAGTTCAGCAAAGCGAATAATGTAATTTTAAAATGCATTTACACATTCTTTAAAATGTTTTCTTTGAGTTTGTTGGACCCCAAAACTGTGTTTGACCTAAGAATGAGTCAACTGAAATATATAAAAAAGACAGATATGAATGAGGCAAGAGATTTGAGCCAAGCGAACTGTGATTTTGAGCAATATGTATTCAAAAGTTGCCCATTCAACTGTATATTCAAATATAGATTCATACTGTGTGAGCTTTGTTTTGTTTTAAAGGAGTTTCACCGATGAAAGACACAGTAACTGCATGAAATATGCATGCTGGATATGATAATTCCATGATATATTTATACACAGTTAGGTTAAAAAGTTGCTTCCATTGAATTATTTTTTACTTTTCACTTTTTCATTTTTCATGTTAGCCTGCACTTTTAAATCATGATCAGGAAACTGATGTACTGAAAGTGAACCGGAGACAAGTTAACTGATGAGCTCAGCAGTATAAATGTGACCTGCTTTCTCAAATTGGTAGTTGTCACATCAGTCGAATGGAGATTTCGATAATTTAAGTCAAAAGGGGTGTTCATGGTCAAGACTGAGATTTTGCAATATTCATTAACCTTGATATCTGATCTGTTTGGTGAATACATATTATGACCGTATTCTGTGTCTAACTACATTAAATTTGACATTACCTAAAGAATTTGTTGCAAAAGGATATTTTTATAAACATTACGTAACCTGTAATATCTTTGGGCTTATTCCTCCTTTTGTTTGTAAATTATGTGTGATTTAAGTATAAACTTTGCTTAATAGGTGTGCCAAATTTGAAGTGCGTAAATTTATCTAGAAATGCTCCTATGTAAGGAAAGGAAGAGTGTACCCCCTGAAAATTGCTGAAAATTTTTGTCAGCCTTTTTCTCAAAACTTACTTTTCCACAATACCGACCTTCCAGTGCACATATCTCAGCCCTCATTGAAGCTACAACTATAATTTTGTATCAGTTAAGAGTATTTAAAAAAGCTTTTCAGTGATGTACATACCACAATACCCCTGAATTGTGACTTAATTACTGATTTGAGGAAATGGTTACAAATTCCAATATTTAAAAACAAGTACCTGTATATGTGTGACACAAAGAAATCAATCAAGGCAATTCATCTTTTACAACACATACATATGATGGGTGGAATTATATACAAAAGTCTAATCCACATATAAAAATCACTTTTGAGTATTTTAAAGCAAGTTATGCACTCTTTTAGTGCTGTAGCATATAATCAAACATTCTGTGGCAGAGATATCCAGCCTATGACTAACAATATCTTTCTGTCCAATAATGTGATCATTATTCATTCTGTTTGTTGGGCAAGTGGGAAGAATGGGAAAGTGGGATGAAGAAGAATAGCAAGGACATGGAAGAAGTAATATGTAACTGTTGTGACTCATGGTGTGGACCACTCCGGCATGTTTGGTTCTTTCTATGAGAAAGGATTGGACCATACATCAATAACTTTGTCCTAAGTGATCTTTTTCCACCTACATTAATAAAAGTACATGGTAATCATGAAGTATAAGCTAAGACCATTATGGTTTAGATCTCTTGAAATAGCACACACATTTTTGAAGGACTAATTTCACTTTATAACTTATGGTTTTGATTGATACCTGCCATGATTTAGATACAAGATTCAAATAACTGTGCAGCTTGTTCGCATGAATGTCATAAAACTTGCTGCTTTCAGCAGACACAGCATACAATAAAGATGTAATTTCATGATGTGATATCTTTTTGACCATTGTGATATGATAACCACATACGTATCTCTCGGCAAACAAAGAAACAAACAAGAAATCACTAATCCCTGCATTCTGTATAACTACAGCTTTCATGTAAGTATCTGTAATCATCATCAACTTGCATTGCAAGTGCAACACTATGTGTCCATGACAAACAAACAATGGATCATATTCATTAATGCAGTGTTCATATCACATGGGCTTTATCTCGTCTTTGTTGAAATGTAAGATTTCATAGTTCCAAGTGACCGCTATGACAGGTCATCATCTAGGTCATCTTCACTGATATAACCTTGTCTTTCCCTTCTCCTGTTCTCCTCCTCATGTGCTGATCTCAAGTCTTTGCGGATTGTCTCCAATTCTTCCAGTTCCAACTGTGGAATAAAGATTTTAACCATTATACAAGAAAAAAAAATGTGCTAATTAAGAGTGTTGATGGCTTACTAACCTTGTCTGTAACCACATTACCTCAGTCTCAAGTGCTGGGACTATGACATTGCCAGTTACTGAATAGTTTATTCGTATTTGAAACAAAACTTAGTCTATAGTGAAGAACTAATACTTAAATACACAAATCAATTCATTTTCCTCCCTCATTCAAAATCATGCCTAAACATGTCTGCAAGAATGTCTACAAAATATTTCAAGTCAGTAAACCAGACCAAAGACAATCATACACTGACTAACCTTGACTTGTTGTACGTGGTAATGCCGCTTGCTAGCTATTGACCGCATTGGAAATGGGTTCAGTTCAGAGAAGGCAATCTGAAAAAAATCAAAGTTCTTGTTGAAACCAGACTACTATACATAATAACTGCAACATGTGTAGATTTATAGATGTTGATTTGACTCTCTGTCATGTCTTTTCAGACTCTGACCCTTTCCAAAGAAGGAACATAAAAGCCACTTCTAGAATATTAATAATGCAACACATCATTCTAATCTCTCTTGGTTTTGGTGCACTGAATAACAATCCAAGTTATGTCAAATGAATATGCCAGTCCTGAGAACAATTTTTTTTTTTTACATATAATTTATAACAATGATCACTAACAAATTTACATGACGTGGAATTGCCACAACAATTGCTGCAAACTAACAAAACTTCAGTAAACCAGCAAAACTTCAAACTTCAACCGCTAAATTTTTCTTATTCAAATCATTCCAGCTACCTCAATACACCACATTTCTTTCATATGAAACAGCTAAATTTTCTTTTTCAAATCAGCTACATTCAGACATTGTATCTCTTCCATAAGCTCAAAACTATGCACGGGCCACAGGGCAATCCGCTGATCCCCACTTTCTCAGAAACTAATCATTGCTCAACACCAAAGTTCACCAAGCTGCACTTCTTCTACACATGACAAGATCCTTATCCTACTACTGTACTGTTGGCCTGATGTTTTGGTTAGAAATATTTCACTGGCTTATTGTTGTCATTGGGAGTCACAATGAATAAATGATCAAAACACTCTAACGTATTGCAGAATGGAAGAGCTTGTTTTCTGAAATAAACTGGACCTAAGAGGACTTAAAATGCTTCCACATCAAGAAATAATGTAAGGGCATGTAATTTTCCTGACTGTAATTCTATTTCCTTTAAAATATAAAAATGTGGGAGTGAATTTAAATATTGGGTTCAGTTTACTTTAAATGGCTTACACAAGAACTGTATCTTTGAGTAAACTACAAATTCATTTTTCACTGAAAGTGCACTTGTACAGTTTTGTACACATCCTTCACTTATTATGAATAATTAATGTCCTGCTGTGCAAAGTAGTTTGAATTCTTTTTCATTTCCATAGTAATTGCAGTTTTTCTGTTGTAACTGGAAGGCACACAGCTTGACTCATAGTTACATCATGAATTCTTTTGACATCTGTGATGGTCTCCCCTAGTGTTCTCATGTATCTGTTTACAGCCAGGTTATTGGATTGTTTCAAGATATCCTCTTCTGCATACTTCAGGAAGGCCAAGGCATACCGGAACAATATCTGAGAAATGAAAACATAACATGTGGATCTCATATGTCAAGCCACAACCCCAGGTCAAGGATTATAGCTTCATACAACAAGACAACTACAATGTACTTGCATAACAGACCACTGAAGAAAAGAAATGAAATATTGTTATGCACTGACCAAAGAATGATTATAACCTTACAGAGATTTGTTGGGTTGGTTTTTTTTTTGAAAATTTGGTTATGATCCTGCTTCAGCTGTAATTAATCACTACAATGAATATGTCTTAAGAAGGTTCAAATTAAATACACTTGCCTGGCCCATTTGCCAAAAACACACACTTTTTAGCAACCTATAGACAGTGAAAATCATACCTCACTGTAATTCTTTTCAATCTGGTGCTGTTAAAAGGCCAGCAGAATATATTGTAAGGGGAGGGTGCAGAGAAAAGATTCAACATGTGTCCTGACAGCACAAACTAAAGTGTACAGAGCTGAGAAATTAAAAGGAAACAGAACTGAGAGACTATTAGACCTCACATGTCATCTTTTAAAAGAATTCTGAAGGGCTTTCAACCTATCTACCTTACAAATTCCATTTCAGAATGAAGAAAACTTTCAGATATTTTGAAGCAAATGGTAGGACAATTTCGTTTTTATCAAGAAACTTTCCCCATCTAGCAGAGTGTCCTTACCTTACTGCCCTCATACAAGAATACATCCCACACTCTGAGGAACAGATCTGGGTGCACTCCATCAACAAACACTGTCAGGAACCAGTTGAATGTGAAGAGGGAAAGGTCCACTTCATTGGCATCCAGGTGAGCATACAGCTTTGGGCATTTGTCCTGAATCAAGTCCTTCAATACTCGCTGCAGAGAATTTGTAAGGAGAAAAGTAACATTATGCCCTCATGTCTTTTTGTGACAATGTTTCCATGAATAACTGGTCAAGAAATATGAATAACTGCCATATTCTCCTGTCATTTTCATGACTGTGAGAAAGAATTTTGGTCCAGAACTTTTTTTCTGCATTTACATGCCCATTCAAAAATCAGGTCGGTTGCTGGTAAAATACAGTATCAGTGTCAATAAAATTGTGGCTGATTTGGTAAAATCTCTTGAAGAAATCATGCTTCTGGATTTCAACAACACCCCTAATCTCTTACCCAGGATACTTAATGGAAGGTCCTCTGCCGCAGTCTATTACATACATGTATTTTGTTTTTCACTAACGAGATGTAGAGTAGGGTAAGCCACAACCAAATTAATAATAAATGAAGAGGTTTTTTCCCAAGACCTCTTCCATCTTAGTCCCTCACGACAAATGTGATAAGCAGCACAACAGTTAATAATTATCCTCCCAGTAATTGATTATCTGTCTAATCTGGTACCTTTAAACTTTTTTCAGATGTATGTTAATTATAACCTGTAAAGCAGTAGTGTTGAATACTGCTCATACTACACCATTGAAGGCTGTTATGTGAGAGTACTGCTGATTGCTCATTCTCTAGTTCAAGGCATAGAAAGTGCCCTCTTAATTCCAAGGGGCCTCAATGACATGACTGGGGTCAATGAAATATCCTATACAAACCTCTTCTCTCTATTTTTAGGATATCTTGCCAAATGTGGGAACTATATACTTAAATCATGTGGATTTGTAAACTGGACAAACAAACCCATAAACAAATTGAGCCCCAGATTTTGCCTGTTATTTATTAAATGGGCAAATCCCAATTTTTCAAACGGAGCAGGTACAGCAACAAGGGAAAAAGGATAAATTCAAAGTGGGGAGAAAAAGAATAAGCTAAAAATGGGAAATGAATAACTAAGACTGAAATGACAAAAAAGAACTTGGAAATTTAAAACAAAGATGTTATAAACCAATCAGAGATGGGACAGAGGCAATTCTGAGACAACAGAGATAGAATAAGACGGTAGGATAGAAGAATATTTAAATGGGAAGAAATCATGGGTAAGGAATCTTATACATCTAGAGATGGAGATATGATTGCCATTTATTTTTACCTAAGAATCATATAGACCTCAAGAGAGGTCGAAGTCGGGTAATCTACTATTTTACTAAGAAATTAATACAGTGAGACTTCTGCTGAATCTGTTTCTGCTATCTTCAGCACTGGATCAAAAGAATCTTTTGTTTCCTGGTCTTTATTTTGGTAAATTTATTCACACAATACTTGTAAATACCGACATTCAGCACAAGTTGGAAATGTGGCACCTATGGGATGGAACGACTGCAAATTGGAGAACAGAAAACTACCTGATCAGCCTGAGCTGCTGCAAGTGTGGTAGTGTAGTAATCCCTGGGCATTAAGTGTTCAATGATAGCTTCCAGGCACCAGAAAGCATCCTCTTCACATAAGAAAAGCAATGCTATGGCTGCAATACGATTTAGGCCCTGAAATAAGAAACAACATCAACAATTCAGTGATGACAGCTTTCCTAAGGCTGTCTGAGTGTTCATACAAGCTAGTTATGAGGATTAGTATGTATGATGAACCCTCTAAGCAGACATATGTAAAAAGTACAATTTACATAGTCCCAAACAAACGATCGTTGTTGTTTCTTTACACACTGTTCTTTTGCCAAAAATACTTCATAAGTGCATAGAAAAAAGTAAGCATTTGCTGATTTTGTCAAAGAAAGAATGCACTGATGCATGACTTCCATCAACAGCGTGACTCTGTAAAAGTTTTGGGTCATGAATTGGCCAGCCAATTATATATAAGCTGGTTAAAACTTAGGTGACTTATGTCAGTTGGTGGACTTGCAAAGACGAATAGTGTATTTGAGTAAAACTGACACCTAATGACATGATTTCATGCCAGACACCAGTTGAATTCAATGCTTTTCTTAACTATCTACATAAGTGAATAAATAGATCTCACTACCTGGCAATACCCGATACATGGGTTGTGAATACTGTAACAAAGCAGAATTCTGCGAAGCTTCTGTATGCCTGGTGAGTCAATTTTCTCAAAGAATCTGTTGTCTGGAAGTGTTCTTAACAGGTCTAGCTCAATCTGCAATTGACACAAATATTAAAACTATTCACGCTCATAGATTCCAATAGCTTAAAAAAAAAGATTATTTGTGGCGATATTGTGATGAATGTCCTGAGCTGACAAAAACATTAAGAGGTCAAAGAAAAAAGTCATTCATGAAGGAAAACTGCATTATCTGAAGCTATTGTAGGAATGAACAGCGATGAAAGAACTGATGGTAACAAATCAGTGATATTTATGAATGCTCTGATTGAAGAATTGTTACATCAAATTATGAAAGAATGTCAGTTTATTGTCATCTGACTCACCTGTTTAATTGCTGGGTTGGATTTGGTGTTGTAAGCCCTTTCTTCTAAATCTTTGTAGTATTTAGGACCAAGTTTTAACCTTGTGTCCCTCACATGCATATCAATGCAGCTGTGAATGACATCATTCAATATTTATATATCTGGCTGGGCAGATTCACTGAAAAAACTTGCTATTCTTTAAAGATAGCATCACCATTTTAATTAGAAAATACCTTTTCAACTACAAGTGAAGACATGTGACACAAAAGAAACCCTGTCAGCATCATAAATTCATCAAATCATGATCACCTTAGCCTTAAAGCAAAACTCATAATAACCGCAACAAAAACAAAATTTATTTTCCTGCAACTCTCTCTATTTATTCCTCCTAATCTTTCTCTGTTTAAACTTTAAGTAGTGACATCCTGGCTCACATAAATCCTTGATATATGCTGTTGAAAAGACTTCCACATTTTTTCTAGGTTTTTTTTACAATAATACAGTCGACTCCACTTAATCCCCTTTTCCGCTTAATCGCCTCATTTCCCAGGGAACCGAATTTTTCCATATAGAAGTCACTGGATAATTGCCTCTCACTCTGATAATCAACCACTCTTCAACGCCCGTGAGTTCAAAGATCAGTGGTTGAAGGATTACAGTTGTCAAACAAATATGTACACAGACGTTTTAACTGCGGAACGGATAGCAGACCAGTTGACTGAGTGACAGCTGCCATGCCGAAAAAGGTGTGATAAGCCTTTCCTCCCCACCTCCCCCTCCCCTTGTCCCCCTTCATCCCACGCTGTGCATCACTGCCCAAGCCCATTCGATAATGCTAATGCGCTGAAAGCCGTATAGTCTCCTCCTCCCCAAGCCTTCCATCTCAGTGAGGCAGAGAATGTAAACATCGTATTGCACCTGTTAGGTGGATTTTGGCTAGATCAGAGAACATGTCAAATGCATGAACGGTCGATCCCGATCATGCCATCCTACTCCTTATTGTCTGCTGGGCTACTGTGAGGTGGCCAATGAGAGAGACCGCGGAGATCAAACATTTTGTGCGCTACAACACCATCAAACTCGAGTCTGTCCTAAGTCTGGTGATGAGAAGGCATCAATGCATGACATCAAACCACGACATGAAAGAAATTTAATCCCATTACCATAAATATGGCCGAAATTACCTCCTCCGCTTAATCGCCCACTTTTTCTGAGATCCTGAGGAAGGGCGATTAAGCGGAGTCAACTGTATATCAATTCCATTTCCCCTGACTATGTAAGACAAACATGTTCCTTACCCTTTCCATATTCTTTCCCTGAATTCACGTGGAATGCCCAAACGAATAAGAGCTTTTAGATCTGGTGAGCGTGTCAAGGGCTTGTTCGCAGATTGGCCGACCATGAAATTTTCCCATTTGATTCTCTTTGATGTTTGCTCATCAGCGTCCTGCAAAATACAAAAGATACAAGAGAAAAATGAGTGAGAATCTGACCATGTCTCATAATTTCTTTTCAATGCTATCTCTCCTGCTAGCAGAGTAGTTGGCAGTACCAAAGGACTTTCAGTATAATGAAGATAATGCCTCTGAATAATATATATCCTTGTACTTCTATTGCTTTAAACTATTGCTTCAACATTCCACTCTGTGTGTCAGAAAGGAGCAACCTCTCTACGACATTTTAAAGGACTACTTATATTCAAACAGCAAAAGAAAGAAGGTTTGGTCAGAAAAGACTACTTTTGATATGAAGCTATGGAGTTTAGTGGTATGGCAGAACACTGCTCACTTTCTGAAGCAAGCCAATATCATCACAGTAACATAAGATATGTCTGGGAATGCAGGTGGGGGAGAAGAAACAGTACTGCCTGCACTTAAATACGAGTGAAGGGGGCACTTTAATGTGTGAGCTTTCTTAAACAAGTTCCATCAGCCAGTGTCCTACCCTGATCATATATCCTATCTCCATGGACTGCCTCTGTAACATATTTGCCCTTGAGACCAGCACATCCTCATCCTCATGCCCACATTTGAGAAACCCATAGTGGTCATACTCTTTACTGGAAAAGATAGACACATAAATTTGTTTCAAGCATGGGAGGTGTTGAAAATTACTGAAATATCAATTTTATAAAGTTACTGTTAACAAACATTACATGGTCAAAAAACAAGAAAATTGCTAATAGAAATTTTGAATGTTTAAATCAACTTGCCAGATCATATTGCTGTGTTTGATATCTCTGGCGAAAAACAGACCATTACAATATAAATGACTTTTGCATGACTTGTCTTCATAATTATTTTGTAGCACTTCAAGGCAGTGGGGGAAGAGTTGTGATTAGGATGAAACAGTGCTGATTACTTTGAAGTTATCTGCAGAAATGATTCAGTTTGTGAAAAATGTTTGTAATGACCAAAAAGAGTGAATAAGAGACAACAATTCCTACATACACTACTTATTCACTGAATTTGCACCTTTTAGGCTTTTACCTTCACACATTGTATACAAGGACAGAAAGATGCAAGATGTATCTTTAACTTAACCATCCAGCTTGCCATTTCAAATTTTCACCAAATTAATGGTGTCAGTTGACAACAAATACTACTATTTTAAATCCATCCTAGAAAAATGGTGGAAATTACCACATATTTGAAAGGTTTGGAACCATAAAATCTGAAGATGATGTCAAAATAATGCACCAATGTTTTGGCAAGCTTTGCTGACCATACCCTTGAGATGATATAAAGGCCTGTCTGTTGACATCCTCCTGGGACTCATTAGCTTCCGACTCTAAGGCCTCTTGCAGCAGCTGGTTCACAACCTCCTGTGATTTGTTCTCATCACCACCTGAAATCAAATTAGCAGGCTTGAGCTTGAAAACAGCACGACCGAAAAAATAAGAAAACTTCCTCTGACAGGCAAACACTGTCAATGTGTTTTATTTGCAGTACTTGATGAAAGCTGCATATACGAAGAATGCTGTAAAATCGTTTTTTATTTTTGTGTGAGGATTTAATTTTTGCAAATTTCGCGGGTTGAGCTTGACTTGCAAAATTTACTAACCACGAATAAAGGTTCCATTCAACATTTTTTTAATGCTTACAAATAAAAGATCTAAAATTTGTACTGGAAATGGTAACCCGCATATACAGTTATTATTAACCCCTCTTCACTTAGGCAGTATTGATTATGTTGTATATTTTTATCTGATTATGACACAGGGTTGTAAGTTTGGCCATTATAGGCCAAATGCTTTTTACTGGCAGTCTAGAAACACCACTCCTGAATACTCTAAACTTCTGTGCTCATACATGTACGAGAAAACCACATTGCAGGGTAGTGAAAATTAGATCTTGTAAAAAATTAATACCAACTTTTTGTCAAAATTAGATTCTTGTGGCAAAAAAAAACCAAAACACCTTTTACAGCATATTAATCCAAACTATTTCCTGAAACAACCAGTCTATGTGTCTCTGAATCTGGATGAAAGCAGATTACAAGTGCCGTGTTGGAGACTAGCTCTGCTCAAAAGCACATACAAACTCTTGTCCAGTCAGCCCCATCCAAGAATAACTTCACAGCAACCTCAAAGTGTTGTGATTAACCGAAAAGTGCAAATAAACAGTTATATTTTATTTTTACTTTAATATTTTCAACCTCTGCACTGAACATTCTCATTCTGTGTGAGCATAAGCATTGGCCTTTTAAAAGGCATGAAGTTATCTCACTTTTTTGTGAATGCAACTGAAAAAAAACAAACTCTTAGAAATAAAACTATCAGAGGAAACAAGTCAAGATGGCCAAAATGAGGATCTGACTGAAGGAAGATAAGACCAGAGACACAAATTCCTGAAACTTGGTACTGGGTCCCCAAAAGTTCATAGTGTGACTCCATTTTGCAACACTGCTAATAAAACTGCTAGGGCTAAATAAATGTATTCTCATGTACTCAAATATATCTTCTTTTCTAATAGGATTAGTAGAAAAATGCATCATCCATCTTTTTTTTCTGTGAGAGTGCCAAAACTGATTCTATTCTCTACGAAAAAATGTTGCAATAAGTGAAAAGTGCAAAACATCAAATCGGACAGAAATTAAGTGCAGGACTGTATTAACACCAAATGACAAAAATAAACTTCTGTTTACTCAGATACCCTCTCAGAAAGACTAGAGTGTCAAAGCTTTTCAAACAGTATTTTCCAGTTTCAGACTGGTTGGTATGATGGTTCAAAGAATAACTGCTCATTCTATGTGATTGTTAAGAACATAATTCGGATTATCAAAATGGTACTACAGCAATAACTAATATCTGCACTGTAGATACTTTCATAAATCTGCTCCATGCACAAAACTGCTAGCTAGCTGCTAAACCAAAGAACCTGTCCCTTGTTTGGAATCAACTGAAACTCATATCTGGCAGTCAAGCACTTTTTCTATTTTCCACATACATACATCCACTTTGAAAACCTTAAACCTAGTCACAGGCCAAAAAGTTATCACAAATGTTACATGTCAGAAAGTTATAGACATCTGTGGTAATATGAAATCAAGCCTTTGTGTCAATACTAATGTAGGCACGAGCTATTTACAAATCAGTATTTAATCCTTCATTGACAAGCCTGATAAATGATAGCTATATTTACAAAGCACGTAAATATCACTATACTCCCCTCTTATCAAGGCCACATTTATACAAGTTTACCTATGCATGAAGCGTAAACAGTTACATGAATTGCGCATTTCAAATACAGCAGAACCTCAATTAAAGTATGCCCTTGGTTCATAAAAAAAAAATATACTTATTATTATGGTCTACTTAATGTTGAGGTCCACCTCATTAATGAATGACAGAATAATAATGAATTGGTGTATGTGAAATTCATACTTAACAACAAGATAAACCTAATAAATGAATATTTAATATCAGGGTTCCACTGAATGCGATCTAACTATGAAGGAAATATTCAGAATTTCTCTGAAGATTTGGTGATAACGTTTGTACCAGCTGGGGGAATACAAAATGACTGATAAATTGGAATCGGTGCATTAAAAGCAACTGAACGGGCACAATAAACTGAACATATGGATTAAACAGATATGACCAACTAAAAGATAAGAAAAATGTACTGAGGTAGATAAATAAAATGGTAAATAATTATTCAGAAATCAACAAACTTCTACTTAATGAACTCTTAAACCAGCAGATAAATTCTAAAGTAAAGAAATAAATATTTACTTATCACTCTGCCCCCAGCTGGTGACAGCACAAGCACTTTTCCTCTCATGGATACCCTGGACCTAAAGATTTCCCCAGTGACTGCATTCTTCATCCGCAGATGATAAGATACCACAGAGGTCCCCACACTGGGAATGTTAGTACATTGGAGGCACAAGGAGTTGATCATTTTCTGCTTCACTGAGCTCATCTGGATCAGTCTTGTTACCCTTACACTTCAGTTCATAATATCTCAATTTTGTGATATCGAAATCCAATGACCCACATTTGTAATACTGTATAGAAATCCAGTGACGCACACGACCTTATTTCCTAGCTGGTATGCCTTTACAACAGTTCACATTTTCCCAAAGAATGGCAAACGACCTAGTGAACTTTAGTCAGGTAGGTCAATCCCTTTCCAAACTCAATTCACTCACAGCTGTGGTTATAAGAAGTTCACTAGATATTCCCACATTAATCCATCAGAAAGGAGTTGGCTGCGTATCCAAATAAACACGTGGTAGTGTTAGTTATTCATGATCTCGAAATTATCAACGTAAGCTCAGTTCCACAGCAGATGAGTACTTTATAGGTTTAGTCTTTCAGTAAGTACACATGTATGTTTTGCCTTTAACAAGGTAACCACATATCTGTTGTAAAAGATCTTTACTCATAGATTTATACAAAGGAATAGACAAAACTCCAAACTTGCAGAAAGCACAAGAAGAATCCACAACCAGATAACAACAGGGACAATTAGTAGAACAACTCTTTGCTAGATTTTGAACCAGGGAATGGAGCATGTGTGGATTTTAACAGCGCAAGTAATAAGTATCACTGACTGAATCCCTAAAAGAGATGATTGTTGATCTCATTTAAAATTTAAACATTCTAAAACACAAGAAATAAAATGAATCCATAATATCCACTGAATCCACCAGAGTAAGTTTTAAGTAAAGCTCCCTGAGAAAGAAACAATCAAACAATGATCTAATTTTTGCACATCCCTGTGAGACAGATACTCAACAGGAATATTGTGAACACACTTGCAACAGCTGTTTCAATATGCAGATCATGAATTCACATAAACCTAGAAAATGCTGAGGTGCAATCCCCAAATGCGTCATTCCACCCTATGGATAGGCTAGTGACACACTGCTATGTTTACTTTTATTAGTATGTAATCCCAGTCATGAGTTCACCACTGGTTCTAAAACTTGAGCGAGTAGATCTCTGGAGGTCTGTACTGACCTCACGAAGTGTCTGCACAGAGTATCTGATCTTTGTGTATATGTGGTGTTAAGGGAATATGATCTTGAGATAACATAGGATGATATTACAGTTTCCAACCATGAAAAGTGGTTAACCAGATCTCCTCACTTGCGAACTGTCGGCCCATATCCATTATATGTTACTCCACCCCAAAGAATGTCTTTGTAGAATGACTCATAGTTTTCAGTCCACATATTCATAAGGATAAACCAATCATTACGATTAACAGCTGTGCATCAATTCCTTTCCATTTTCCCACTTTGGCTGTGTCAGTCATATTTCAAGCACAGAAACAGCCTTTACTCTTATTATTATCAATAATGGCATATATAGATCTATATGTTTACTGATTTGTTTGAATGGATCAATAACTCTCTCAGAACAAATATTAAATAAACAATCAAATGGTTCCTCTTCATCGTAAGGAGCAACAGAAAAGAAAAACTGTGGCTCTTATATTGAGAAACTAAAAAATGTTCAATTCATTCGCTTGTCTCCGGCAGAGTAAGCAATATAGTTATGGCAAAATGTGATTTTCTGGGAGTGACCAAGATAATGGCAAATGATGAATTGTTGGATTGATTGGCAAATGATGAGTTGGATTGATAAGAAAAACATTTGCATTTTTATCTCTCTCTATTTATAATGCTTTACAACATGTTTGTTTTTATTTTTGGACAAATACAACTGTCAGGTTCCATGAAATGGCTCATAAATGTAAGTAGGTTTACAAAAGTACATGTATAACCGAAGAAAAAACATTTTGACAGGTACAACAGGTATCTATACTCCTGAAATGGTTGTAGTAGTTGAAATTGATCATATAGAGAGAAAGGGACGCATCTTCAGAACTGTAATAACTTCTAGAGCATCAAAACAGATTTATGCTTGCTTGACAAACAGAATGAGGCAGAAATCTCTAAAATGATAAATGCTGTTGTTGAATATTTCATGGACTGCCACAAAGTAATACTCCAATCTTTCTCCAAACTCTATCATATGCACACACAAATTATAACAAATTATGATCACTCTCTGGCCTCGATAAGCCTCTTAATTAGTTGAATCATTGCATTATTTCTCATATATGAAAAATGGATATCTTAGATGTCTACAAAGTGAACTGGTTTTCAGAAGTACTTATCAAATTCAAATGCATATTTAGTGTTACTGGAAGTTCTAGTATGTATAAAGTAGCTACAAGAGTAAAAGATTTATTATGTGGTTTATATAAATATTAAAACCAACTCACACTCAGGTGGACATCTATAGGCACACATCAGCCCTTCAACACGTGTTAATAAGAACAACTCCATGATCATATTATTCCAAATTCAGAACAGAACTTCATTCCACGTGTCCATCTGATTCTGAGTGGGTGTATTAATTTATGTTACAATTATATATGTACATACATTATTCCCTACAATGTGTAATTTACCCACACCTGTATGACCAAAGACACACGCAATATTTGCCACCTGTGCATTATAAACCACTTGTTGCTCATCAACCTTCACACTTTATCAGCATCATCATCAGTCACATTATCATGGAAAATGACTGACAAAAAAAAAAATAAAAAATCCCTAGATCTGCCCACATTTATGTAATATCAATTAGCCTAGTGGTTCTAAAACTGTGGTATGCCAATTCTGAGTATCTGAAGGCCTCAGAGAAATAAGCATGCATGGAGGAAATATACTAAGAACAGACAAAGTTATGGCACGTTAGTCAGTCAGTCATATGCGCTAAGTTTTTCAGGGCAAATGCTACAGAGAAGCAGCATGCCTCTTTTCCAAATGTGGATAAGTGAGTCCTGAAACTCTGATAACCCCTGAACTAGTCTATCACTCCAACAGATACAAACTTACAAAAATCAATATCTAGAGCTCATTATTCCATTACTGGTGTCACTATTATATTCAAGTGAGATCCATTTGGACTTCGGTTAATTAACACCAAGCATGGTTCTCCAGTAGAACATATGATGACAGCTGTTTCAGGAAATGACCTGACACTGTGTTAACTGGTGACAGAATTCACACCTAGCATCTACACCAGTGTGGTAACTTGTTAAGCTAGATTATTAATTTGTTCCACCAATAAACCCATAAATAAATTATTGAGGTTGTCCAAGTGGGGGAAGCTAGTGAATATTAGAATGTACTTAATGTAAAGAGAAGAGGTAAATCTAAACAGTTGCTGCATTCTTTCAATTTGATAATATTGTTATCTCTGCTTCATTTCAATATAGGAATAATGCACCAATTTTGAAAGTAACTTGAAAACGGAAAAAAAAGTGTTACTGGTCACTTCAACCTTCAAACTGATCAAAAATGCTCATTCTGCAAGAGTAAACACAATGATTTTGTTAAAATATGTAGACTACTATCAGTTTTGTGTGAGGGCAAGTTAAAAAAAAAAAAAATTCCCAATATAATACCAATCAGAGATGTTGCCTTTAGATGATTAAAGACTAAGACATGACTCCTTAAAGGTTGTTTTTGTGCCTTATAAAGCCCCAAGTGAGGCTGCACTCTGTGACACTGTCAGCAATGCCAGGTCTATTGCCATATGCTCAAATACTTGCATTTAATTTCTAACAATCAAACACAACCCATATTTCCAAAGATACGTTTAAGCAAAGTGAATATGCATGTATAAATAATGTGCTATTTTTCTGTATGAGTGTGATGAATGACTATTTCTAACTAAAATCAGGTGATAAATGATGAATAGTCGTTTACTGCAAAAATACCAGCAATCAGAATAGTTGAAATAAAATGTTCTCAAATATCCTGATTTATTCCCATAGGGTCCCTAAACTGATCCAGCACATGATCAAAGGTAACAATACTGGATATGAAGGGCGGCCATAGAGCAAGGCTACATGCACTACATGCAACAGCTGCTAGGACAGCCTGAACAAAGAAATCTATGAGGTTATAGCCAAAGTACAAACATGTATCCTCCATAATTTATTTTAAATATAGACACTGCCACAGCAAATTTGTTACCACTAAAAGAAAGGCCGTAGATGAGAAATATACAGTTCTACTCAAAGGAAGAACTGTTCTAGCAGTCTGATAAAGAAGTCAGTATTGTGAAAATGTGAAAAAAACCCCCAACAAAAACCTGATCATAGAAAACTAGAACTGATCTCCACCTAAAATCTACAAAAACAGTGGAAACAAATCCTCTGTATTACAAGTTACTGGTCAGTATTTTCAGTGGCTAATGCACTAGACAAGACTATGACCAACAACTACAGCTCACTATAATTCACTGACAAATTCATTTGTTTTCACTTACATTACGATAGACACATCAAGATATCAAGAGATTAAGGCAACACCTGGTCCCCTGTGGCTCAATTCTCCAATCAATCTCTGATATTTGCTTTGCAATGCTCAGCACAGAGTATTGATTTAAGACTACAAGTTTTGTTCCTGCAGTATTTAGGATAAGAGGGGGGAGGGAACTGCCAAGGACAAGGCAGCAAAAGAAGTCAAAATAGTTTGTAACTAAGGCTATATTGTGGCTATGTTAGAGA
Organism: Ellobium chinense; assembly: GCA_033807755.1. NCBI lineage: Eukaryota > Metazoa > Mollusca > Gastropoda > Ellobiida > Ellobiidae > Ellobium > Ellobium chinense. Next base: position 630,725 of record JAWQUT010000141.1, read on the forward strand.
ATGTCAACAACAATAACAATATAATGCGGTAGGAAATACTGCAGCCGAGCCTATCATCCCACCTGGCCCCACCTCCTTTCCATCCATCAATGCATCACTTGCCGTGTGTGCATCAGGAGTTTGCGAAATAAGCAAAATAAACCAATTTGAAGAAAACAACAATAAAAAACAAAACAAAGAAACAAAAATTTAGAGGTAATTTCAAATCCTGAGACTACAAAAGGAATACCTTCAGTGAAATAGAAACCTACCCACAAACTGTCAGATCAACTGGTGCACAAACAGCTGAATCATAGTTTTCAGCACACTGAGTGAGTTTTTTTTTTCCCTATAATATTTCTAATATGTTATCGAGGCTTTACTTGGCACAATTTATTTTAAGTACTTTTATCTTTACTGAAACAATGATGGCTTAACGGTAGAGGCATAAAGAAGCTAATTTCATCAAGGAATTGTTATGTATCTGATAAACCTCCTTCCACCACATGTGAGCAGCTATAAAGTGTGTTAGTCTCATGGGTGAACACTGGGCATACTTATGAGAGCAAAGGAACAACATTTAGGCAGTAGGTACTCAAGATTTAAATTGCTGTGAAATTAGTGTTTCTGCGGTGTAGTGGAAGCATGTTAATTTGTAAGCTATGGGGCCCTGGATTCTGCTTTTGCTCTCAAAATTGCCATATTTTCCAGACAATATCTATCTGAGCTCAATTCCTTTCCCATTAATGATAACGAATAGAATACGCTTCATCATCTGGTTACACACATCTTTTCGAACAGGTATTAATTGAACCCCTCCCAACCCACTCCATCTTCTCCTCCCACCAACCCCACAGTATAGAGATATCAGAGAATCAATAAAACATATCCACAAAGCAGCCTCATAAACCTATCTCACTTTCTGCCTTTTCCATAATTCACCCAGCTGCGCAGTAAAGGTAAAAACAGGTAATGGAAAATGACAGTAGTCTTTGTTAACAAGAATGAGCCTTTCTTAAAAAAAAAAAAAAGAGTACATCAGTAAGCTATATTTTCTATAACTCATCAAGTTTTTAGCACCTCTAAATAGAAAAAAGCCCACAGAGTCAGCATTCATTATGAAACTTAGGTGTTCATAAATGATTTACTATTCTTTTCTGTATCTTAAAGAATGGATTGAGACACATAATCCTGTGACACAAATTATCTTCTCTCGTGTGAGCAGCTGGTGTTCTACTTACTGTACAGCATTTATTTCAATTTCAAAAGAAGTATCGGCCAGATAATGCTATACAAATGCATGATGTGACCTAAATCTCGTTTATATTGACTTCAATACCTTGGAAAGTAGGTTACCCCACTTTCATATTATTTTGGACAGATACACGTTACAAAAGAGTTTCCATATATACCTTCAACAGAAAGAATATGAAATAGCCTGCTAAAACTGATGGTAGCAAGCTACAGTTGAACCAAAATATGAACTATATAAGCAGCAGCAGCAATTACGACTACAACAATGACAACTAAGACAGCACTGAACGTCAATTGCTCTTACACAGAACAACTGCAACTTCCAAGGCTATAGTCTCAGAAACCACATCACCACATTCTCACCACATCCTCATTCTTCATTTCTTTCTTTCTTCTTTCTTTCTTCTCTCCCTCTCCTTCCCTCTCCTCCTGCACCACCTTATCATTCTGTCATATTCCTTTCATCTTCCCTCTGCAACTGTCTCTTAAGCACTCTCCCTCTTACGCAACCTTATGTGAGCTTCTATTTGTGTCTACTCCTTACTGTTAGTCCCAGCAAGCACAAGAACAGCAACACTCATAAAAGCAACATTCCCTTGCATGCGCACTATACAGTAACATAAATTGAGAAAAGGTTCAGCAACTAAATGCTGAAACAAACAAGAACTCCTACCAATATCAAAATATTTCAAAAGAGATCACAGCCATTGTTGGTATACAAAGCCATCACCATTAACACATGCACACAGGCAACCACAAAAAACATTCCTCTCTGTATAACCACCATCTCCCCTGTTCAAAAAACAAGCAAGCCGCAAGAGACAAATGCTGATGGAAAGATGACTTTTGTTATCTTGATTCTCTTACAAAGTCTGGGACTGACTAACCCCTTGCTTCTGAGAAGCCTGAAACATACAAGCCACTGAAGGGGCAGAGAGCAAAGCAATATTCTGTTTATTCCTATTGTTTGTTTCGATTGAAGCACAAAAGTTGCAACTTTAAATCACCAGCAATAGAACAACATGGTGGAATTCTACATTAATGTCGTACTCACCTCTGACAGGAATCTGTTTCTCATTGAGGAGGTACAAATATTTGCTCCTTGTCTGGTAATACTGAGCCTCCAGCTTGGCTACATTCCTGAGTGTGCAAATAAACATGTGATTAAAACAGTGATCCTCTGTTCATCCACAAAAGAAGCTTATAAGACTACTGAGTGTTATACCTAGCATTCCACAGTCTTGTCTGTACTACAGACAAATCAACTGTTGGCAGATATAATTTTATGCCTTGAATTTAGCAAATTTTAAGATTAAACAATTTTGTCTCTGAAGGACAATCTGCCTGCTGAAATGAATATTGCTGACATATATGGACATTACAATATATTTCAATGTGAGGCAGCTTTCAGGTTTGCCTGCCAAGAAAATGGAGAACCAAACCTTGTGAGGTATGTTCCAATCATTCTATCTGTTGTTATTCCATTGTACATGATAGTGCAAACCTTTCAGGTCTGACCTGGCTTTTAACAGTTCAGCCAAAACTCTGGCCTGCAAAGTCTTCCTCTCCAGTAAGAGACACCACGCATACCTTTTTAGCCTGGTTCACCAGAACATGCATTTTAGCTGTGTATTTGCAACGAAGACATGTTCATAAAATTTTATAAAAATTATTATTTATAAGTTGTGGATCAATTTCAGGTCTAGGTCAAATATATAATGCCACACACGATTTTCTACAGGTTCAGACAAAACTCTAATTTCTATAAAATTTTGAGATTGTGAGGTTTCATCTTCCTGCCACCAATGTTTGTGGAAGAAGAGATTCAAGACTACAGCTCTCCATGGCCATTTAAGTGGTATCACTTTCACAACTGACCTTCAAGGACTTTATGACCTTTCTAGAGTACTGTCTCATAACAAGGCTATTCTTTCTCTTTTCCATCCTCTAACTGCTATCTGAATCCTTTCTCTCAAGAGAACTGCACTGGTAAAACTCACATTTTGAGTAGTTTTGCTCTCATTTCATCATCCTGCCGCAGAGCATTCAGTTCCAGAATCTCCTTGGTAAGAAACTTGTTCTGGATTTCAAAAGCTTGACATGTGTCCTGAACAGAGAAATCAATAGAATGTCTCACAAGTCTACAAGGAAATATGTTCCAATCTCAGAAACATCGTCACGAAGATTGTGGACACCTCAGGAACCTGTTAGAGTCCATGCCCATAGTTAATCAATGTACTATTGATGTGAATCAGTAGTATTTCACAAACACAAATCTAGATTTAAAAACCATTATTTCATTCCAGTGTTTCTGAATGAAGTAAGAACCTGAAAGGAACACGACATTCTGTACAAGTGAACCAAAGGACAGGACATAAAAATAACGAACTACTCTACTCTGTGTGAAACACATCTGTTCATTCCTTCAGCTGTGGCAAGCATATAGGAGGCAGCAAAGCGGCAGGTGACAAAGAGGGAACAGATGATTGATCACCTCCTTTCTGTAATATCAAAACTAACCTTTCTGAACTAAGTGTTGAATTAATGTATTAATATTGACAGATTGCAAAATGTCACAACTGGAGGATAAGTAATCTATTAGTGTTAGCTAATACTGATTGATGTAAGGTCACAATGGATGGCAGGATGAAGAGCCAGAAAGACAGGTGAACATATTGGTCAAAAACACTTGAATGTTTTATATAAATAGTTTCAAAATTAAATCTTATGCAGCTGGCATTTATCACAAATTAGCGGATGGATATTGCCTACTATTGTTGCAAATTTCAAATATCTAGGCTCTATGACTTTGTCTCAACTAAAAAGTAAAAAAAACATGTCTAATTATAGCATGGCTGGCGTGCATCCAACATATTGGCCCAGGCATCTCATTTCTGGACATGTGTTTGAAATTTTTTTGCTTTGATTAAATCTATCTAAAGCTCTAGATCAATGAAACCTGCCACACTTACAGATTATGTCTGTCTATCAAAGCGCTTAAATTCTTATCCCAGTTGTAGACCTCTTTTGAGGGAGGGGGAGAAGGGGAACATGGGAGCATCCAGCATGTACATATGTATAGGCATAAAGATTAAACAATGCAAAAAAAAAAAAAAATACATTTACAGTAGAAACTTACAGTCCTGAATCCCAGAGGACTGGCTTGAAAATTGAAGATGTGAGGTAAATTTATCATACAGATATGCAGCAAGGGATGTGCTTTGCACTGAGATTGTGGTGAATTTGAGGCTGTGAAGTTCTATTGTATATCTTCCAATACATGGGACAAGGCCATTGTAAAAACTGTATCAAGCAACTTACTCCAAAGATACATTATAGTTTTCCAGGATGATTCACTATCATTCTTCAAACTATGCAAGACCATAGGTCATGAATCCTATACAGTATGTCTTCTTATTATGAAATACACAGGCAGTCCTTACCTCCATATATTATCTTTGTCAAATTTAGTTTTTGATTGATGTGATTGTTGATGTCATACTGCTGCTGCTAAGCAGCAGAATTGTTTTGGCTTATCCCTTTGTTCAAACATAACAGTGTGGGATGTTCTCTCTTAATCCTGGCCGAGGCAGCTTATCCTACTTGCATGGGATTTCCTCATTACAGTGTCTACTAAACCACATGACCCCAGGATTTGTCTACCAAACTACGTCACTCCATTAATCTCTTGGAAATTACATCACCAAAACGCACTACATTCAAACTGTCGAGGGAGATTATTCACACTTATTAGCAATAGTCTAAACTTCTCACCAAGGTAGAGTGGGAATCACTGGGAATGCCTGATTTTCATAGATTCAAGAGTGGTGCATTAAGGAGCTAATTGCACATTCTGTTTACACTGAAAGATTCACTAGGCTCTGTAGTGTTTATGGGCAGAAAAGCTGACTGCCAATTCAAAAGATGTGAAGAGCTGACAAATTTAAATCTATATTAGTAAATATAGTTTTCTCTATAATTTTGTTACTAAATTAGAAAGGGAATCTTCATTAGTGTTTCTATTTGATGGACTGATCCTAATCTCGGTTAAGACCAAAGCACTATTTACTTGGCAGACCCTTGCATTGGGTGCTTTGATCTAAAGTCTGGCTATGATTTGTCCATCAAATACAAACACTGATGGGATTCCCCTATCACTGCACTTCAAATTATTTAATTATGGCTATTGCGGTGAGTTTCAGTTCAGGGCCCTGGATATTTCTAGTCTACTTTCACAAATTCACAGACAAATTTGTCACTCACATTCAATCTTTCCATTTCCTTTCTTTCTGCTGCTAAAGACACTGGATCACTTGCAAATGTAAAAGAGTTGCCAGCATTATCTCCCATGTCGGTGAGACCAGGGCTATTGTTGTTCTTCAGCTCTTGATTTTGATTGGTCAAACTGATGATCATTTCATCTTTCACTGCTAGGGTCTGCTCAAACATGGAGATTCGTTCACGGAGGTCCCGGAGCTCATTGGCATTGAGTCTGTGAAACACCACTCATTGTTACAAATACAGATAGAGATGAATACGTCTGAAGAGTAAACAAGGGCTAAAGCATGTTGGCGCAGTTTTTGTAAAAAATATTTGGATATTACTGACATAGACTGACTCTTACTCAAAGTGCATAAATCTCTAAGTTCACTAACATGGAGTCTAACAAAATCGTTTATATTATCAATACAAGCAGCTCATGATTGAAAAGGCATTTTCCAAAATGTGAAATTAATTTTTCAGTGTTTTAAATTGGTTTTATGAGCAAAATTATTTTTCAAATATACATTTCTTTTCACTTCAACATGCTGCTATGAGAGATGACCCAATTTTAAACTGAAATTTGTGGACAACTAAAGGAAAATGAAAGCAATTTTCATAACAATTAGCCATCTTGTATCTAAAACAAATGTGAAGGATTTGGAAAAGCATCTTTCAGCTCATGCAATGCTAATTAAATGTTCTCAGCTATGATATTGTTGCTTTGGTCTATCATTTGTTGGTTGCTCACCTCAGTGCATAACAGTGACAGGAGGAAGAATTGTACAACACAATCCTGAGATAATGAGGAAAGGATCACTAGACTTTTCTCCACAAACAACACTAGCAAAAAGTATACTTAAGACATTAGTAATCTCATTTACCCATAATAACATCTCCTTTCCACACATTTAACTATTTTACATAATTGATCTTCTTCTTGAATCTTAAATGGGCTGCACACATGGCAAGGCCACAAATACAAACTTTGCCAAAGCATTATGGCACATTTTTCACTGGGAAGGTTCAATGCTTGATATCAAACACTATAGTAATCATTAACACCTCTGGAATTGTTGTTTCTGGTTTATCAGATTTTTCATGGACATACATTCTTCTCATTACACTGCGAGACAAAAAATGGAAATGAAGTTAAAATAAAATGAGGCTTTTCATTATAGTAGTCACAAATTATGAAGTGGATCTCCCCGCCCACAGAAACTTTCTACTTTCTAGCAACACAATACAGCTGCTCTTACCTAAGTTCCTGTGCCAGCATACTTTTCTCTTCCATAATGGCTGCTCTGCTGTGTTCCAGCTCCACTATATGCTTGTCTTTCTGCCGCAATGTCTGTCTAATATCATCTTCACCTTTTCCATCACATTCTTTCCTGCAATTTTTGATTTGCCATTAAGTCCCTATACAGGAATATGTTCTTATAATGGGTCACAGCAGACTTTCCTTTGTCTCATTGAAACTTTTGAAACTTAAAGAACAACACAAGTGAACAGTCTCTGTACAACATATGCGATAAAAGTTATATTATGAGCTTGATTTCTCCATCAACACTGTAAATAAGTAAATAAACTTGTTTCATTCAGCACCAGTAACACTAATATTACAAATCCTCTCTGGCTTATGATGGGAGTCAAGACTGATCAAATGAACAACATTATAATATTATATTCACACATTGCCTGCACTGATGTTGCTTCATTCTTTTTCATGAAAACTGGCCATCAGCTTGTGTTGCAAATTGTTAGCCAAGACTGGCACTGCTATATCTAACATCTAAATTTTTGTTCCATCTCAGTATTATAAGATTACTGCCCACCGCTCTTTTCAAACTCAGCATATTGTACTGGCCATACTGACCGTACTTAGTCACATGATGCGCATAGTCTCTCGGTAAAACAAAACAAGGTCTCTGCAGTGGTTCTGGTTTTGTTGACATGATGAGGATAATACATCCTTATAAACAATCCACCATTTTGTACTTCAGCATGAAATTTTCCATGTCAAATCCAATCCAAAAAGAGTTGTGCATAAAGGTATAGTCAAAGCAAACTGGTCTAATATATAATTGAAAAAACATTTTTTTTTGACCACTTTCCACGGATCATGTCTGGATGCGTGACTCTGCGGCAGCTCTTTGGATTTGACATGGCAGATTGTATGCGAAGTGCAAATTTGTAAGCTAGCTTTTTTATTTATTAATCTCATCATATGACTATAGAGAAGTCTGCATACTTATTAACAGATGGTATGACGAAAACTTTACAGGGCACTGGATCGGAATGCTTCCTTCTACAGATGTTGTGTTCATTACCTGGTATTCATTTCAGCTCTCATAACATCCAACTCTTTTTGCAAGAGGCGAACAATCTCCCTATTTGCATGAAGCTCTTCCTCTGCTGCTTTCAAGTCCTCTTTCACAGAAAACAGGTCATCTCCAAGCTTTCAAGCAAGATGTAAATGATAATATTAGTAATGAACTGTGACAAAAATCCATCCATTCTGGAGTCAAAAATATATCTTTCTGCAAAGGATATATCTATTTCCAAGAAATACAATTTGCAGCCATAAAAAGAAACTCTTGATAGCACTTATTTTGGTTAAATGGAATTCAAATGTAACCTAGTTCTGAAAAATCTCTTCCCGAGCCAGGAAATTTGAAATGAAAGTGTGGACATGTAATGAGTCATGTACTTCAAGAGAATAAAAGAGTGAGAACTTAGTGGTTCAGTCATTATTTCTTTCAAATAGCAAATGTAACACACAACAAATGCACTTTTATCCCACAGAAAATAACTAGCCACTTTTAGAATACTCAGAAAAATGGGCAAAAGATGAAAACTTACCACACGACACCTAATACAGGATTCAGCAACATTTCCTGGACTTTGTGTTACTGGTGATTGCTGCTGCTTCACACTACCACTGATTTTCAAGTTCTTCTCCTTCACAGATTCTTTCATAATTTTGAAATTGTTACGTAGAGCAGACATAAATTTTGATTTGCCATTTGTAGCATTGGGTGACAAAGGAGATGTTGGGCCTGTTGGGTAGGTTGAGGACTGGCTAGCACCAATAGAGTCTGAAGATTTTGATTGGGTAGGAAAAGTCTGCGTACTACTTGGCTGGGTGGCAGAATGTTTTGATGTATCTGACTGGTTACTGGGATTGTTGGAAGCTTCTGATTGGACACCCTTTGTTATATCCAAATTCTCCCCTTCAGTCTCTGTCTGTTTTTCCTCTTCATCTTCAAAGTTTACATGCCACTGAGTTTTGGACTTGTTTTGTGAAGATGGATGCAAATTTAGCTCTAGAGAGTTTGGAACTTCTGGACGCTCATCAACAATTGACCAATCCTCACTTGGGGCCCCAGATGGTGGGTTTCCAGGTTTATCTTTACCTGCCAAATAAGAGTAAAGAAATTTCTTATGACAGTTCAACAAACAGCTGTGATACTGAATTACAGAAATGACCTATTTGAGGTCTGAGCGAGGTGCCCTAAGAACAGACATTTTGAGAAACTCACATTTAAATATACTCATTACAAAATATTGCACACAAGATGCTGTAAAGTGTTCAGTATTAACTCATTCAATACCCAAGGCTTTGGCTATTGGATGTCCCTGGTTATGAATCAGTTTTGCCACTTTTAAAAACATTTCGCCCTTTGGATTTCTGAATTTACAGAAATGTATTATACAGTTTTGGAAAGGCCTATATTAGAGTTTTGTAACGGAATATGATCACTCAGTATGTTTTGCTGAGTGCCATGTCAATTATTACCATATCGAATTACAAGCATAACACTTATGTTTTCTTCCTGACGACAGCTCAGTGTACTGATGCCTGTAAAATCTGATATAAACTTTGACACATAGTGACGCTGCTTTCACAAACAATATGGATAGTGAAACAAAGAGAAATGTTTAAACAACATAAGAAACATGAATTAAGCCCACTTCATCATCAGAACCATCCTGCATAATAACAGTCAGAGCCTCTTAATCACAAATAAAATGTCGTCTAGAGGCAGCCAAGGCAGAGATCCCAACGTTAAAGTTTTGGCATGCTTATGGGTGAAACTTTTAGCAAGAGGTTTCTTTGCACACTGTATTTTAATTATAAATCCTGTGCAGCAAGCTTTTCAATTCAACATTTCCTTTTTTTTATTTTCCTATCTGACATGCCCTTCACTCATTGTACGGAGTCACCTTGCCCTTGCCAATGTCAAAGAAAACCAAATCAATCAGTCAGTCTGACATGCTCCTCACAGTATATAACTCAGCTCACAATAATCTTGGTGACAGCTGGAGTTGCATTCATGCTTATTCCTTCACCTTGAAATTACCAATAAATTTTGAACTTTCCCATTACAAGCAAATACCGGTAATTTCCCCAAAATACTTTCATGTGCAGTTCTATGGCCAGTTGGTTAAACTGTTAGATTCCTGATAAAGGGGTCCAAAGAGAATCTGTGTTTGCATCTGACTGGGACAAGTTTCATATTTCTTTGAAAAGCAATTAATCTGTGTTCGCCATCAGATAAGGCCAAGTTTCTGATTTCTTTGATTGGGAATTAATTTGCCTTTCTTTAACTGGAAAGGATGCCCAGCTGCAAGCAATCATGGATAAAATTATAGTTTGAATACTAGCAATTAGTACTGGAATGTTGCAGTTCTCCAAAGAGATGTCTGACTGATACATTCATAACTGACTGATTGATAGTCAAGTAGTTTCTTCAGTCTGTTACATTTTGGCCATCACTAAAAAGCCAAAAAGACATAAAAATGTATATGATCAAGTATGACGGTAACATTGATAAATGATGTGAGAAATGACAAGAAAAGATTGATATGTGATGCTGAGTAATGATAATATTTATGCATTAAGTATAAAGTTGCCGGGGTCTGGATGCTGCTATTCTAAATTTGTGCAAACACCAGTGCACCAATGAGCTCAAGCAATCCATGAGCAAAGGCACTGGATCAAAAAATTTTAACCCAGAATACATTGTTGCTGCATGCCATACACCCTTTTCCCTTAGCACATCTTGATACAGTTCACCCTCTTTAATTATGACTTTTCAGATGCAAGAAAAAGTTGTAGTCAAATAAAGCTGCGATTATCTCACAGCTTTTACATGGAAAGTACAGCATTTTATCATCTTAATATCGTGATTATGTGAAAGTTGCAATCAGGCACAGCTGATGATATCTGCATTTTGACTTTGGCCTAACAACAGATGTGATCATTATAGTTCTAGGGACTTCTAACTACACAAAACTTCCCACCTGCTGCTGAACGTATTGTAGCCACCACGTTTCTGATTTCAGTGCGAAGATTCAGCATGGACCAGTACTGTGCTTGTCCCTGGCCTTCCTGACCTTGTTCTTGGCTTTCACCCAAGCCAGTGCCAATCTCTACGCTGTGAACAGAAAGCTTGTCCAAATCGGTAGCACCTCGACCAAGAAGCCCACTTGCATCTAGTTGCTTCTGTTGGGTGAATTGTCACATCATAAGTTGGAGATTTCATTTTAAAATGAAAGAAAATGCAAGGAAGGGGTAAATGATGAGTGAGAATAAGTGGGGTGAGGAGACTGAAAAGGGCAGTGACATAAAGACTGTAAGGAGAATGAGTGAGTCCGTAAGAGATGCTACAAATAGGTTTGGTAATGGGCTTCAAAAGTCTGAAAATATATCATCACATGAAACGAAGTGATACTGTATCTAAGATTATGATATACTGACCAATACAAAATATGGATGATTCAGTAACTGTTCTTCACTTAGCCAAATCAAATCATCGTGCTGAACTCTCACCTTTTTCCCCATAAAAACGTCTTGAGCTAGTGAAGATTGCCGCAGACTGAAAGCCCTCCTCTTTTTCTGCAGAGCATCCAACCAAAACAGCATATGCACACGATCTCCTGCATCAATGTTGTATACCTTACCCCCAGACCTGTGGAGACATTGTAAGCTGGAAATGATGATCAAGGTCAGTAGGTGATTAAAACTCTGATGCGGTGGTTGGTATGATAGTGGAAGGTTTGGGAGGAGGTAAAGATAATGGCAGAGATGATTGCAAAACTGATGATTTGTGAGAACGTATAACATATACATGAACTAGCTCTGCATCCATATCATATACTTTATCTCATGATGATGGAGACATTGCAAGTTTTAACGATGTAGACAAGAGGCCAGTGATGATGGTAGTTGTGACTTAATGAGGGGATCACTATTAGACGGCAGGGATAGTACTGATAGCAACACTGATGGATAATATATACATCAACCAGTGTTAATGAGATGCGATTATCATTAGAGACTATGGCACAGGCCTAAACTAAAGTAATAAGCCCGTCTGAGTTTCATCTTCCTTCCCTACAGAAAATTCGCCAAGTCCCATTTATCTGTTTTACCAGCTAATTATACCCACTTAAATTATCAGTTCTGCACACACTTAAATTTTCACCTAGGCATACCCCATTATATTTGCTCCTCATATTCTTTAAGCAGAGGAAACTATGGGGAAATAGTTCTGCTTTCCATTTTGTGGAAACAAAAACAGGACAGGGCGGGTGAGTCCCAAGGATTTATCAAAAAGTTCATCCTCTTCCTCTTCCCAAATTGCAAGTAGAGACAGTCCATCCCATATTTCCATCCTCCTTTCAAACATGATTATCATCAGCCTGAGTTTTCAATTTGACCGCTCAAACCTTGAGTGTTATGTGAAATCACATCCTTATTGCCCTTATGTAACACTATTGTCCAGCTGATAAATGTGAAAACCACACTGGAAAAACCACCGCAATGAACATCAAGTCTATAAAGCTATAACTTTTTTTAGTTAATATCTTTTCCTTTCCATATGTCGCCGGTAGCCAGCTTATACGCACTGTCAAGGGACATAACAGCTAACAGCGAAATGAGACATGCACGGCGAAGTTACGTTGTTACGTCTGTCAAAGGTCTACAAGGTCAGAGTCTGCAAATGTGGAGAAAGCTAACTCATATCAAGAAAGCTAACTCAGAAAAAAAAAAAGCAAATCCGCATTATCGAGATCGTAGTTAGCTCAGAATAAGAAAGTGTTGTTTGCTGAGTCTAGATAAACTATGACCTAGCCTCTCGGCATACTCCTCACCAGTGTGTACGCGTGTATGTCAGTGGAGGAGAAGAGGNGGGGGGGGGGGGGGGAAGAAGAGTGCGGGGCGATTAGAGTTATTTGTCCTCCAACGTTCGATCATCATTTCAGGGCAATGTAATGAAATGTTTTGTCAGTGAATTTCAATCACTCGAATTCTCAACATTGCTATGTTGGGGAAGATGGACGCTTTCGTTTCTCATTTTTTCGCATAGGTCATTCATTTACAGTCCACTCCCCTTAATGGCAGTCCGGATAATCGAAAATTACGCTTAATCACATTTTCCTCAAGGCAAAATGTCTCCCATTTCTATTCACACAGGCACTGAGTAATCGCAACTCCTTTTAATCGCAAGTTTCCATGGCCCCAGAGATGCGATTAAGCGGAGTAAACTATATTTCATTTCAACATTGTGTAACACTAACAGGACCTTGGACCCGTAAGGATAGGGCAGAAACTGTGTGGAAGGCGGATGCGACAGAACATATATTCCATAACTGTGAATGCAGAGCAACAGAGGGAGAGGAGAATTGAGGAAGAGGCAGGAGAAGAAAAGACATCTGCCGAGAACAGTGGAGATGAAACAAATGATGAAGCTGGGTAAAGTTAAGAGAAGAAGTGGAGAGAGAGAGAGAGGAGGAGGAGAGCTATAGGACGAGGACAGACACTAGAAAGAAACGACTCTCCAAAGATATTTTATTATAAGATCAGTTCAAACCACAGAGGGCCTGTAGAACGTGACGTGGTGTACCCAGAAGAAAAGATTAAGAGAGAAAGAGAGAGAGAGAGAGAGAGAGAGAGAGAGAGAGAGAGAGAGAAAGAGAAACAGAGAGAGAGAGAGAGAAAGAGAGACAGAGAGAGAGAGAGAGAGAGAGAGCTGTAGGACGGGGACAGACATCAGAAAGGAACTACTCTCCACAGATCCTTTAATATTACTATTAGATCGGCTGAAACCATAGAAGGCGTATAGAACGTGATATAGTGTATCCATGAAAAGGGGAATGAGAGGAGAGAGAAAGAGGGAGGGAGAAACACATACACAGAGAGGGAAATGAACAGGAGCTTTATATCCTATGTGATTTCGTAAAGCGACCAGGGCCCTCCCTGTGGAGAGTGGACACTATACTGTAGCGAGATGGAACTACTTTATTAATATTAGTATTCGTAAAAATTTCTGAGGAAGTCCAAGATTCTGACAAAACAATTACTATATTTTCGATTTGCCAGTAAGTAGGCTATGAATACTCACTGACAAATGCTGCACGAAGAAATGAACTTTCTCTCAGCCTGACAGATTTATTTAGTAAACAGCTTCGCTGCAGTAAATTGTGACAGGATAAGAACAGGAAATGTTCAGAGTATTATGATGATAGCTGGGGTCGAGGGGTCTGTTTCGCTGAGGAGGAACAATAATGGCTACTGCTGGTGACTAAACTCAGGGCTACTGCTGAGATCTTAACTCATATTGCAAATTAATTATAGACTAGTTTAAACAGGATGTTTCGCCGTATGACTAAATGGCGCATGATCCACACCTAGTACTGCGCAACTGCTTGTGAGTGAGTGAGTGAGTGAGTGAGTGAGTGAGTGAGTGAGTGAGTGAGTGAGTGAGAGTGAGTGAGTGAGTGAGTGAGTGAGTGAGTGAGAGGCAGGCGGGCGGGTGAGTGAGTGAAAGAGATGTATGGTCTACTATACTCTGCACAAAAGAAATCACTGTTACAAAGGCTACACCTCTCTGTAATTCCACCTCAAAACTCCCTCCCAGGTTCTCATTCCTCAGTCACAAAACGGCATGAAAAGCGTCATCTCAAATAGTACTCGAACGCAAACGACCATCCGCTATACCGGTTAATATCTTATTACTGTTCCAAAGATACTGAATGGTGAATGAATTTAGACCATGGGCTACGCCGTGCCTCCCTCACTAAACCACCAAACAGTGAAAGAATAAAATTGCAAGCTAAATAATATAATAATTGTGGACATTAAAAAAAAAAATAATTAGACTAGTCTAGTCTATTAAAAAAAAAAAAGAAAAATGGGGATTATATATGTACCAACTGGCTTCTACACTTGGCAGAGGTCATGTAATCTAGCTCCGAATACTGAGCTGATTTCAGCAAGTCTTAATTACCTACTAACCGATGTTACGACAGAAAGAAGTAAAAGTACCCTTCCCCCCTTTTTTTCCCGTTTAACGTTGCAAATTTCTATGCGCTGAGTGGCTCTACATATACTACTGCTACGGCATGACACCCGCGTGCTCTGTCTCCAACTAAAAAAAAAAAGAAGCAAGCATTGCCAGATCCCCCTCCTAGAACAATGAATTATTATTAACAACCGACTTCCATTTTACATAATTTATCAACCATCGACCTCAGCTTTACATAAATGATCAACCACCGACCTACCTGCTCACAGCACAACAGGCCTACCATGCTGGGGCTCATTCAGAAAATACACACGCTGAAACAAATCTATTTCTGCACATAGCAAACTATCGTCCCGTTCCACCTGTTCCAAGAGTGTTGTGCACAGGTGAACTTTCACTTTCAGGTGAAAAACACTTTCCTGAACCGGGCAGGGCAACGTATACATATTACTATTAGGACATTAGCTTTTTGTGCAGCAACAAACACGTTCCTAGCTAAGTAGTTAAAAATATTGGAAGTCATTTCTGTTTCCAGAGGATAACACTTCCTGAAATGTTCCTCTCATTGATTTTATTTTTTTTTTCTTTGCCATCGCGGCGAGTTTAGCTGTCTTCTCTGGGTGAAAGTTAAAACTGATGATGATGGTTATGGTGAGGATGAGGTTAAGTATACATATCTCGTGTGACCGAATATCGAGGCATCAGACCTCTTTCAAACACTCACTGTTTCTTGCCATCACGCACATACAAAACTGACAGACTATCCCCTAATAATAATATGAAATCGATATAATCGTCGAAAGAATCTTGGAAATCCACAGACCGAAAAAAATATCAACCAATATGACAGCAATGAATAAAACTAAATCTAAAGAGAGCACTAGATAGATATATAGCATACGATTATGGCTGAAATTACTGATGAGTTCGTTTATAAAGAAGCGTCAGGCTTGTGTTGTAACATTGTACGGCAAGTTCAGAAAACATGTTCAAACTGCACGAATGGATAATCAATTTGCCCAGCGCCGTCTGGCTCAGTGCTATTCCAAGCTTCAACAAATTAATGCCAAACAGTCCTGATTACTGAAGAGAAGCAATTGCAAAAAGGCTACTACTAAAAAAAAAAAAAATGCACTGCAGTCAGCGGCGTAATCTTCAACAGTGGCATGACAATCTTGAGACCAAGCTGATGATGGTGATGTATTTGATGATGTGATGACATCGACGATGATGACAATCATGATGATGTCTGATGAAGGCTCTGACCCTAAATGTTTGGATTTGTAAAGGATTTTTAGCGATATACATTTTTCATTAAATCTCTAAGTAATGAGAATGTCTTAAAATTTCACTTTTTTTAAGATCAACAATGATAATGACGACAAAAAATGATGATAATAAGGAAGATGATGATGACCATTATTATGATAATTATGCAGCTGGTGGTGCTTGTGGATGAAAGAAGCAAGAAGAGGTACTGAGTCTGAATATGGAACACATGAGAGAAAGAAAAATAGGTAGGGCAGCGGAGCTTGAGGATTAGGTCATGATGGTCGTGGAGGAAGACAAAGGGAGAAAACGAAAGAAAAAATGCACTAGAGCAGCAATTGTCCTTGTTGAAGCATAGCATCGTATCGAAAAACGAACAAATGAGGTTTGTGAAAAAAACAAGGATCGTATGCTGTCTTTCAGTTAGCACGAGGCGATCTCCTTGCTCTTAGCCTTACATACACTAACTTTTACGTGTTTAAGTTTTCGAGTTCGTAGATTATGAACATGTATAGGTCATCAAAATCGGTATTTAAAAAAAAAAAATCAGAATAAACTGATACCAGTATGTAGGTTTGTTTTATGTCTACAACCCTCGAATTTATATGTCAACAAGGCCGATAACAAAATGAGAAGGGCAGGTAAAGGACGGGTGAAAATGATGGTGACTGTGACGAAAGAGATGACAAGCGACGAACGGGGAACAGGAGACAATTAAAGTGGAAAAGGAAGTCGACGACCATGACAGGCCAGTAAAAAATGAAAAAAAAATATCTGCAGGGTGAAAAGGAAAAGGAAAACGGGCTCAAAACCTTATAGGTCCCTATAAAACACACATTTCCAATTGAACTTCCTTGTTTGTGTGTGTGTTAATTGTCTCCAAAAGAGTGACTGTTCATCTAAGGAACGCTTCTCTAGCAAAGACCTTGTAGCCTACATGTGACTGGTTTCTATGGGACGGCCCAGAAGTGTCAGACTGTTTCTTGAATGCTTGAAAACCACTATACAGCCACTCCAGTCAAGGACACTCTGTCAGAACTGACAGTTTCTTAATTACGATACAAGGCACATGTACTTAAAGATGGTTTACGGCTGAAATGTCACACAACAACCTGACTAGGGAGATGGGAAGGGGGAGAAAACAAGAAAGGAAAACTTAGAGATGGGATCTGGGAGAGACAGAAAGAGAACAGGTAAGAAGGAAGGACAGAATGGAGGAAAGGGGAAAGGAATGATTGGAAGAGAAAAAGAGAAACGAAGGAGATTCAAACATCATTGGAAATAGATAGAGATGTTGGACCTGATTTTTCTGTTCCTAAGTCAATTCGAACTTAGATATAGATATGGGATGTGTCCTCTTGTGTTATACATGTATGTACATTGTTACATTTGCAGCATATGAAATCTGACCTTGAATGCACTCTACGTTACATTTATCAGATTAAAGAAATAATCAAAAGATAACATCATGGCATTCTCACATAAATGAGGCAAAAGTGGCATAAAAATAACATGAATGTCGCAACGGTGGGAACAAATAATGTAATATTAAAGTGAGTGAAAATAATGTATGGAGAAGTAAGATAGTCGTCAACAAAAGCGCCGAATAGGAAGTTTACAGACATGAAAAACATAAGAACAGGATGCATTTAACATGACAATGAGAAGGATAAGGAGAATGTTCAAAGTGGACCAGCATGTTTTCCAAACTGATAAAAACGTGACTAATACTGTAATACTGTATTTATGATAAGACCAGTCTGTAAATAAAGCAAAGGCCATTGGCCCACTCTGCAACCTACATGATCGATCTTTATCTGATGAGGTATGGGTCAGCCATGCAATTACGGATTGATACCATGTAGGGTACAAGTTTTAAGCTAGATGTTGTCCCTCACTCTTTCTGCCTTATTTAATCTAATTTCAGTGGTAACCTAAATAAACAATAGACAAAAATGGTGCTGGAGTAATTAACCTCCTGACCTTTTTTATCTATCAGAGGAACATACACTTGTTTTCACACTGACAGGAAACATTTTAGATATAAGGTAAACATAAGATTAAGATCTCAGGCATCTTGGAAACTTGACACTGAGCTACAGATAAAATGAAAAGCTTTGCTGATGAAAATACATTTCTGAAGATGCCTATATATCTACACTGACATCCCCGGCTCTGTTTAATCATTACTAGGGGCCTATCTAACAGTTAGACATTAATGAGATCAAATTCACTGCTACACTTCAAGCCCTCCCTTCACGCATTTGCAACTGTTTCATTTAATAATATCAGAGAGTTAAAGCCAACCTCAGACTGTTCATCATCATCATTCATTCAAGTTCTTGGCATCTATTCCATTCCATCCAAGCTTCTTAGTCATCTTCTTAAAAGTCCATTCCGCTTATACTGCCCTCCATTTAGTTGCAACTTCCCCTCATCACAGCATTTTTCAAGAAACCAAATTTTTTACTCCATAACAGTCACTGGTAAAATCACACTATTACTCTGGATAATCAGAACATTTCAGCAACAGTAGTAAATGCAAACATCAATGTTGGAAGGATTAAAGTTGACAAACATAATATTTAAAGATCACTAAACCAATACTACAAAGCAGAGAGAGAGGTTTGACATTATAGACAGCATAATCATAATTACTAATCAAAAGTTCTGTCACGATTATGATAAGATCCCTCCCCCAGCCACCCAGAGACTATTATCATTTAGAGTTATCACATTTTTTGGGGCCGCAAATCTGGGTATAACAAGAAGGCCTGCCAACATCAAAGACGCTTACCACTGACCACAGACTACAGGATTTGGTGACATGAAGGCCTAATACACATCATGTGTGACTGTTAAGTGAAAGTCCCAAGCTCATGAAAACTCAGGGGATAAAACTTAGCCCCCTTCCCTGCTCCTTTCCCCTCCCCTCCCTTTCTCAGCATATGCACCTTGCAAGAAATGGCTGAAAACAGCAGAGTGTCACTAGTCAGAACTTCTTTGGCAGCATTCCCGAGGACTGAGGCTAATCAACTATGCCAGATCAAATATTTTCTTCTCAGAGGGTTTCTTAATGTCAGCGAGACAGCAGCCAGATCATGCACAAAGAGTTTTCAACTCTGCTCTCCAGGGCCACTTTTTGCCCCTTAGACAGCTACTGCTCATGACTTCAACTAAGACCAGTAAAAGTCTCCTTACAATCAACTTCCTCTCTCTCCCTAGAGGCAAAAAAACCATTATGTCATCACTTGCAAATATTACTCCTTCACTTATCTGTTATTTTATTTAGCATACAAATGCTCTAAGTTAATGGTTTTAACCTGTTTATTCCAAAACTGCATATATATCAGAAAGTTGTCCAGAGAAATAGCTGAAAATTAGCAATTGTAACCCTAAGATAGAAAATGAACACTTGATCTTGATCACTGTAATTTGTTCATAAAAGAAATAGAAAGAAATAGAGTGAAATGCTTACAAAGTCACACAAATCTGGCAAAGATTAAAATTCCTCTGTCTCTACAAATTCCTGTCTACCTTAAACAACACTGCTTTGTGACTATATATGTCTCTTGTAGATTTTGAACAAATCAGGGATTGCAAAATTCACTCACTCAATACACAGCATCAGGCAATTAAACTCCAAACAATCACGTTTGAATGTGCATCATGCTTTAAGCATAGAGAAAACCCCCATATATAACACTGGGTTCTGCAGACATAATCAACTACATTTTTTTACTCTTGTAACATTAAATAAAAACATTTTACTACCTCACTCCCCTCTGAACAATATGACTCCAGCAGCTGAATTTTAATTTACATGACAAAAGTGAGGAACCCAAAGCTGATTCAAAACCAAAAGTTCCACTGACACATCACAAGCCAAGACACAGACTAAATCAAGGGTGCAGATCTGTTTTGTTGAACTGAATTGAAGCTGCTATTAATGCTAAATTTAAGTGTCTAATTGCTATTATTCTCTATCCCATAATTGCAGTCAAGTTCATCAATCCTTACAATGTAAAGTGAGCAAGTATTATAATATGTGCCAGCATCTGAGAAAACTACAGCGCTGGACTGGAAAGGCCTCCCCTATCCGTTAAGGGAAGGACCCTTTCTACAACCTTGATCACCTCAATCATGATAAAAAGCAAGGAATTATTTACAGAATCAGAATTTTTAAAACAAATAGTTTCTCAACACTTTTAATGAATTACCTGAAGCCTGTCCCAGACAATAATGCTTAATTTGGCTAAAGACAGCATGTGTCACTAGTCTAACCATGGAAGCCTTGGTGTAGGCCTAAACCTTATGGGAAACATCTTGGTTATTGTTTCACAGGCCCCCTATGGTCAAAGGTAAAACAGGAGGCAAATAGCATGATGATTTTGACTGATGAGACAAAGAAATGAACGAGGATACAAAACAGTGTCCTCTTAAGGCAATGGAAAAATCATAAGACAAAGGGACGAATTTCGAATGCATTTTATACTTCCAAAGGATTAAAAATCGTTTTCCACTGACCATCAATTTTACATCCTATTCTATGAATTTTTATTAACTCTGTTCATCTTGAAAGACTACTTTTACTACGATGTCAAGTTAGAGAGAAGCTCGGGAGCAGGACGCCATTTTTGTTGTCAGAATTGTCGCTTAAAAACATGGATGGGGAAAAGCAAAACATGGATGTGGAAAAGCACTGCTACTCCTGTATCGATAGGCACTTAAGGGGGGACTTGCCTCAACTGATGCTTTTGACTCAACATGCATTAGGATTAGCGACTCGCCTCAATTGATGCTCTTATCTCAGTGGCTTTAGGGTTAGGGTAAGAACTGTATTAGCAGTCATGATCGAGTTTCTGTTTCTATTTTATATAAACTGTAACACCCAGGCAGTAAATGTAGTCAAAAGATATTTTGCTTATAATTATGACTGATGTCATCTAAATAGGTCCTTAGCATGTTGAGTATAAGCTTAAAGGTTCACCAATAGATTACCATGATGATGGACCCAATTTAATCCTAGCTTTATGACCTCAGGAATTTTTTCTTGTTGTTAGGGGTAGCAGTATAAAACATTCCAAAAACCCGTCCCAGAGTAGACACTGAGGAGAACATCTTTTGTTTTAGAGGACCCTATGACATTGATGATAAAAATAGGGGACAAACTGCAGGATGATTTTGACAGTTGAGATAGAAAAGCAGGCAAATAAATAAGAACAAGTCACATCTTAATGCACAGAATAAAATTAAAAAGGGAACTGACCTGATTTCAAACAGTCCAGGCTTGTCCCTGTTACTGGCATCATATGTCAAAGATGAACTTCTTAAGTCAATCTCTCCAAGCGGCAGTAAGTCCTGGGGTTGACGATAGTAATACAATTTACCAGTATCGTCTCCATAAACAAACCAAACTGGTTTCACGCCTTTGCGAAAACCGACGCCTGCTAATTTCAGCCACCCTGCAAGTTTGCTGTCCTCTGGGGATGATCTTTTCGTTGGCGAATCCAACATCGAATCGTCACTGTCGGGCGATGACACCATTTCAATGCTGATTTCTCCATCCTCTGTCCCTTCATCAATCTCCTTTGCATCGATTTCCTCTATACTCTCACTTGTTTCCGAGGAGCCGACAGCGAGTTTATCCTCTTCACTCTCATCGGCAACACCCCCTTTCCTTTCCGCCATTGTTTCTGTTTGTTTACTTCCTTGATGTACTATCACCTCTCCGCGACAGAAGAGCGACTAAATCGACCTGCAAAATATTGGACAGGATATTGCTTCCCTAGTCTCAGTCCTGGGAAATCACCCGATTAAACCAGCCCGTATCAATCCCCTCTTGTTTCCCGGGGAAGCGCATTGATAAGACAGAAGGATCGCAGTACTTTTTTTTTTGACTTTCAAAGGATAGGCCCATTCACTCAACTAGTCTAGATCGCAGTCCTGTTTTTTTTTTTTTGACTTTCAAAGGATAGGCCCATTCATTCACTGCTTTTTTAGGCCATTTTGGCCGATCTTGTATCTCCATTCAGGGCTGCAACTAGCGAGGTCGGGGCCCCAAAGAAATGAAAGGAAAAATGAAATAGAATATAAGAAAAGACAAGAACAAGAGGGTTGGTGCATGTGAATGGGATCCCCAAGCGATGGTTTTGCGGTGGAGAGGGAGCAGACGAAAAAATAACGACTACCGGTATGCGTTTTCCGTAAATCAATGTTTCTAATAGGCTACTGTATTTGAGAAAAAAAAAGTGTGTGAAAGTATGACACGATAACTAGTCTAGATTAGAATAACTATGAGCGCGAATACAACAACTATTCCTAACGTTTACTCTAACCATATGGTGTTGCCGCTGATGTTTCTTCAGTATTGTTCCACCTTATTATTAATGGAAGTAGCCTAAATTCTGGTCTTTTTGTGCTTAATCAACTTTATTATGCTGAAATTATGCTGAATATTAGCCAGCATTAAAAGTGTTTGGAGTGCACGCAGTGGCGTAGCGTAATAATATTCAAGGTATTCACTGAATGCCCCAAAATGTGAGCAAAAGATTAAGCACCCAAATAAAATCATACGCTTATATAAATTCTCGTTATTTATAATCCAATCTTACTTCGAGCGTACCTTAAAAGCGCCGAATCGAATAAAAACCTCATAATTAACTACTCCATGTATTGGCCTAACGGGATGTTTTTTGGGGACGCACGCTGGCCGCCTATTAACCTTCAGTGTCAGCCTCTGACGTCACACCGCTTGGTCTTATTGAGGCAACGGGACGTGGAGAGTANGGTTTTTTATATTAATAGACTAATAGATCTACTTTAAAACTCTAACAAAAACCCATGTATAAAATAATCCTGAATGCCCGCTCTCGACCGTCACGCTACGCCCCTGAGTGCACGATAGTTTAGACTAATTTTGACACAAGCACGAGTCAGTGTGATTTTAGGTCTGGTAAAGCATGGAGTACATGTCCTGTGTGATCAAGAAAGATATAAAGAACAAAATCCAGGACTTCTGCGAGTGATTCAGTCTGATACAGTGAGATTTCGTCTTTGTGGTGTTCAATTCAATGGGGATGCCTCTTCTCATGTAGCAGCCCTCCTCAACATGGCTTCGTGTGCGACCACTGATTGCATTCTACTTTCATATGACTGAGACCTAAAATTGATATTTCTCTGTGCTACATCAGAACTTCTGCGCACAGTTTCACAGTATTGTGCTTCATCTCGTGATCTCTTCAAGAATAAAAAAAATCAGAGCAACACAGATGAAATGATGCGGTCTGAAGAAAAAATGGTTAGGAAGTACTGGTCGCATAGATATAATACGTCGCACGCATTACATCGATTCTATGTCCCCTCTTTTTCAGAAGTTGCGGCGAGGTTACATGAGGCCAGGGGAATAATAAACCTTACTCTTTGCCCAGTATTACAGTACAGAGTACTTGTGGCCTTTTTCTAAGCTGAAAGCCCCTTGACCATCTGGCTCCCACACTGAGATCTGTGGCTAGTGCAACAACCAAGGCTGTAGTAATGGCACTGCTTTCTCTCCACCTTTCACCACCTCACCCCCACCCCCAAAAACACAATTCTCTTTCGGCTCCAGATTAATGATTATGATTTTCTTTACACCTTTACATTCATGCAGATCTATCTGGTAATTTTTTTTAAAATATGGAAATGTGATGCTGAAACTCATAGCCATGGCCATAACAACCGCGTGCCCCCTTCCCACCCACCTCCCGCACAAAACCATTGTTTGGGGGCCTTTCGCCCCATCTCTCAGCTCCATGTATCAATCCTTAATTAAAGTAAAAAAGGACAGAAGTTCTGGCTGTTTGATAACTTCCAGTAGGGTTTACATAACACCACAAGTTTAACCCAAAATTTTGGTTAACTCGAATGGAAAGAAAAACCCCGTCCAATGGAGCTATTTATTCATAGCAAAATGCTTGCAATAACCTGATAACGTTTATCAGGGAACCTTCGATAACACGAGAATTGTTGCGCCGCTGAGAAAAGAAAAAGTAACAGAGAGGAAAAAACGAACATTTGCTGTTACAGTTTTTATCCTCTTGCCCAGTGTGGTCGGGCGCATGGATATTACGTTAAATCAAAATGATGACAACATGCGGCGATTCCCGACAAAACGCCGCTGACAGCACAATATATTCGTACTCATCTTGAAGTTCGCAACTATTGTGAAAGACTAGCGTTTTCCCTTACTGTAAATGT
Organism: Ellobium chinense; assembly: GCA_033807755.1. Taxonomy (NCBI): domain Eukaryota; kingdom Metazoa; phylum Mollusca; class Gastropoda; order Ellobiida; family Ellobiidae; genus Ellobium; species Ellobium chinense. The sequence goes on from JAWQUT010000141.1 coordinate 655,039, forward strand.
TCAACGCAAAACTCACTTAATCCGTCAAGATTTGGCCAGTCCCTTCAGTTTCGGCTGAACGGGGTTCTACTCCCAAACATGATATGAATCCAGGAGTGATTCTAAGAATGGTACGTGGGGAAGTTTTAGGGCGCGTCCGCAGTCGCCGAAGATGGAACTTAATTTAGGAGTGTTCGCTATCCTGGCCGGAAAAAAAATTCCGAAAAAATGGGGCCATTTGTACTTGAAATTAAGTGGCTGTTTCTTATCATTATTGATCTATTTTTAATCGTTGGTTTTTAGGAAAAAACAAACATAAAAACATTCCATAGCTTTGTAGCAAATGAAGGTGGTTCGGAACCATGCTTCCTCGGGTTGACAAAACAAAACAAAAAAGTAACAATTGGGATCGTTTCTAAGTCTAAAATTAAGTGAAAATTTAATTTAATTTTTTTTTTTTTGCATACTTCTTAATAGCCTTTAAGAGTGGATTTTTAGGACAAACAAACCTAAAAAACACTCCGTGAGCTTTAAAAAGAAGATCGTATCGTGCTCTGCTACAGTAAACCGAGAGAAAAAAATTGCAACGAATACATTCATTACTACATTCAAACTACATAGCAACAAAAGATATACATGTAATGGAACCTCTACCTATTCAAAAATCCAAAGTCGTACATATTTACAGAACGTTAAAAAAAAGCAAAAAAACGGTAAGCATGCAGCAAAGGTGGTGCTCCTCCTCCACCTTCACCTCGAACCAGACCTGATAAATCTCTACATGTATCTGTAAAATTCAAATATCTCATTATCAACTGTTCAAAATTCACAATCTGTTTTTCACAGGCAATAACAAAAAAATGTCTCTCAAATCTGATAAATCGGTCNTAAATCGGTCTGGTTAGTTGTTTTGTTTTTTCCTCCCACACAAAAAAAAAGCACTGCTCGAGCCGCCTTCTCTGAAATTAGCATACCGTTATCTGTGGAGATAAGAACGTGGTATGTTGTGCTTATTCCTGAACTGAGAATCACTTGCTTGTGGTCTCTTTTAGTCTCTCTCCTTACTCTCCGACTGCCACCACCCATAAATTTGAGTAAATAAATATAAGTAAATAAATATAATGATCAGCGGTCATCTGTATGTCATGCAGTGCAATCGTGGTTTGTTTCCTTCTTCTTCTCTCTCTCACACTTTCTTACTCTTCTCTTTTCTCATCCTTTCTATGCTCCCCCCCCCTCCTTTTTGCACTTNCCCTTTCGCACTGGGGGGGCTGCAGGGGTGCCTGTTACGGTTCTGATGAAACCAAACACTTCTTTTTGTCATTTATGATTTTGTAATGATTCTCAAACTTACATTTTATTTGGCATTTTCGGAGGAAATTCACCACAACAGAATTATGCAGTGATCATGTCATCATCCCCGCACTTGCTTCATTTTAATCAGTCTCAGTTTGTGCCAATGGCTTTTATTTGCTCTTGCCATTTTTGAACCGAGGCCTATAGAAATCTCCTGATAGGTTTGAAAGCATTTATATAATTATCTGACTAGACCGATACAACAAGTCAGATACTCTTGAAATGGGTAAGGTCTCTGCTTCAGTGAGTTAAAACTTCCTTTCCATGCAAACCATTAACCCTGTCATGCTCTCCCCAAAAAGGCTGAACTAGTCCTAAAAACATAAATGAGGTAATTCTCATCTCATGTTTTCAGTACCGATACTTTCAAGATCCAACTATGAATCTAAATACAGCATAAAAAATGCAAGAAAATTATAACTCTGAAAACAAAATTTAAAAATGTAGGCATGTTTTCAGTGGTATAGAAACTGACTATCTCTGTAGCGTGTCTAGAAATTATTCCGGTCCTCCACTTTTGATATTTTCAAGAAACATTCTCTTCTGCACCCCTTACGTGAAATTCGGCCACAACCGTCAACCTGCATGAAATTCATCACAGGAGATTTAGCGTCAATGTCTGCTCACCGTGCCTACAAGATTCCATTACTCATGTATGGGTAGGTTTGTGCCTTTTCCCCCATTTCGCCCCTTTTACAGATGAAATGAAAATGTTGATACACGAATTATAGTCAACGTTTCTAGGAGCTCTTAAACAAAATAATTATGATATGATGAGAAAGGCTCTTACTAACTACACATTAAGTGACTGACATTTTGTCATTTTAGAAACTCTCCGATGAATAACTGGAACTGAAATTACTCGAATGTAACGTGTGACGTGTTGCCGTAATAATAGGTGACAAAGCTTACTTTACTTACAGGCCAGTTGCATCGATTCTGAATAAACCAGATTGGTTGCTGTAGAACATAATTATTATCTGACACTTTTGATGTGCGTGACTCTACATTTATCACTGCTGTTAACATTACCGGTACCTATTGAAGAATATGTAGGTCCTGGTTCAAAAATGGCACAAAAGTGGGATCGGTTAATATGAGACCAGCTTGGCTGATCACCAGATAATCCTGTTGTGGATGGATTCCTCCGAAAATGCCAAATAAATGTACGGTTGAGACTCATTACAAAACCGGTCCTGAGGTAAAGTGGTCTTAGTTTCATCAGCTAACACCCCAGCAGTCCTCAGTCCTCTCATTACGAGTGGGGGAGGGGGGGAGGGTGTAGGAAGAGTATGGGAGGAGGCAAAGAAAGGAGGGAGAATATGAGAAGAGACAAGAAGAAACGAGATGAATGAGAGAGAGGGAGAGCGAGAAGAAGAGTAATAGGCAGAGAATGAAGAAGAAAGCAAGAGACCACACGTCATGACAAACAGGTGACCATTGATAAACATATTTATTTACATAAGTGTATTTATTTGCTCACATTTACGGGAGATGGGGATGGGAGGGTGGGGAGGGAAGCTTACACAGCTGATTGTTAGTTTGCGGATAAACATAACAAACCATGTTCTTATCACACTGTACATACAAGTAAAGGTGGACTAATATGAAACAAGGCGGCGAGAGAGAGAGAGAGAGAGAGAGAGAGAGAGAGAGAGAGAGAGAGAGAGGGAGGGACGGAGAGAGTGAGAGAGAGAGTGTCTGTGTGTGTAGGGTGTGTGTGTGTGTGTGTGTGTGTGTGTGTGTGGGAGAGAGAGAGACGGTGTGTGTGTGTGTGTGTGTGTGTGTGTGTGTGTGTGAGAGAGAGAGAGAGAGAGAGAGAGAAAGAGAGAATGAGACACACTAACAAGATAGTTTTTAAAGACATGTGCTGATTGCCTGTCAAATTCAGAATGTGAATTTTGAACAATTGAAAAAAGGGTTTTCGAACATTATAAGCTAGCTTAGAAAGAATGATATCATGGGGGATTTCATGCTGTATCAACGGCATGACCAGGGTGACGGAACATTTGGTCATGTTCCCTAAACCAAATAATTTTATATCCTAAATCCACACACCTTGGCTTATCTCCGATGATAAAATGCATGAATGATTAGTTTTCTTCTGTAATAATAGTGCCAGTAATCAATAACTTGATTTCCTATCTCCATTCCCTGCAACTTACTGTCTGACTACGCCCATACTTTTGCACCAGACTAGACAACCGTGTTACAAATTACATAAGGAAAAAAGGCTATCCAAAGCTATTCATCAGTAATATGTGTATCCTCAGTGCTTGGTACAGAGATTGATGTAATTAAGTTGACTGCATGTGCAGTGCATTTTACATGTAGGGCTGTGTAAGATCCGGAATCTATCAGTGTAGGCCAATGAGACGAATCTCCGTGTTTTAGACGAAACTTTGTTACCTAGTCTATAAAAACATGAGTAGTTTTGAGAGCAGAAAAATTGGTACGAGCACAAGTGGTTAGAGAGAGAGAAACGAAAACCCCTGCCTGTTTCAGAATACTGTCACAAAACTGCTTTTATTTTTACCTATTTCGCATAATAACAGCGAAGTAACCCACCATTTACAGTTCAGAGTTTAGGAATCAGTTTAGAGAAAGAAGTTCTTGGAAATACAAAGACAAACAACGATGCAACCACTGTAAATGGGGACTAGTGAACATCATACTTGCATACTGCATTTGCAGTATCTGTTATACACTATACATATATATAATTATAATAACCCAATCAATGACTCACGTTTGGAGTATAAACAGCTGTAAATCACTGAAATGATTCAATCAGATAATTCATAGTACATACATATAGGCAAATGAGATATGGAGCAACATAGGTACGTTGTTGGGCTCAAAATCAACAGCTTGTGGGTTCGATTCCAGTCATAGTCATTTATGTTTTAATGCGCTGAGGAAGTATTTTATTCATATTTTTCTCAGTTCATTCTCTTACAAAACTCTTTGTTATCATTATTGCATATATACCGTGCATTAAGCTTTTATGACATAGAGGAGTATCAAAACTACCCAGATTCTAAACATATTGAAGCTCCTTTCCTCAAAAGATTCGACAATATCAGTGATTGACAGATCTTCCTAGATTATCGGATTATGATATGTTACTGCTGACATCTCTTAAGGTTATAAATGAGTTATCTCATCATAGTGTCCTCCACTCACTTATCAGAATTAGCTCTTATCTTGCAATAAGAAAGAAGCAGAATTAGCTCTTATCTTGCAATAAGAAAGAAGCACTATTTCAAAAATATTAATATTCTCCATTCACTTCACAATTTGAGCTTGCGACCGCCTACAGCATTCTGTTTTGAAATGCGCCTCTGATTAATTTGTCTTTGGTTGTTTGGTGGTGGTGGTTGCTGCTGCTCTGGTATGCAACCACTTTCTTGTTGCTGCTGTAGTGCTGTCTCATGTCGTCTTTCTATCTCTTGAATCTGAGATTTAAGAGCTGCTATTTCTTGCTCGTAATTTTCCTTCATGTGCTGCATTTTCTGCGATAATAGTAAACAAAAGTGGTTGAAATTCAGTCGTTTATCAAATTTCATTTGTAGCAGACAGAGTGAACACTGACAGTGCTACAAGCTGGCATAAAGATCGGCGGTATTTTACATCTAGTCACATTAATCTACATAACATCTTGTTTTGCCTCACTTCATAGCCTTGTCACTTCATAATTCAGATGCATTAACCTCGAGCTTCCACTACAATGTATTCGCAAATCCCATTAAGTACTTGTTTTAAAAACTTATTATCAGTGGCAGCTCCAGTGCATGCCGAGTAAAATTTAGCTCAGAATATGAATTATAATTGATTCAAGCTAAATCCAGAGATCCTTATTGTCCTTTTTTCTTTGCATTTCTGTTGTCTCGATGGGCTTTTATGTTAAGCAGTAATATACTATGAATCTTCGTTAGCTATTCAGAGCACGAATAGTGGATCTGATAAGATCTGTTAGTGCTATTTTGTGATGTGAAGAAACAGAGGGAGTGGGGGAGACTGCGCGGTCGTTTTGAGGGGTCACGTGCCGCTACTGCTAATCGAGTTACTTTTAGAATGGTTTTAAGCTTGCATTTCAATGAGACCAAAAATCACAGAATATAGGTTAGAAAATCTAGAGAGCTTGAGGATTGGGAAAGCAAAAATCATCCATTCTGGCGCTTAAAGTTGGTCAGTCTTTGTGTTAACGAATAAAAAACAACAGATTAGTATTGGCTGAATTAGTCGGGAAATGATGTGACCAATCAAGGTACATTATAGATCTACCCGATTAATATAGCACAGACCTGAAGATGTCTACCTGTGAGTTCTCAGCACCTACAGACATACTACTCCGTAGCCTTCAACGATAGACGAATTACCTTTCTCATAACATCCTGATTGAGGACTTGCTGTTGCTGTTGAGCATATTGAGCGTTCTGCCTCTGGAGTTTGGTCAGTTTACCCTCGTACTGTTGAAAGATAAGTTTCGGTTGTCAATACAGTACTGTAATACATGATACGCTCATTGCTGTGCTCTGGAATCTCTGGAATATCCACATAGGCAGCTTTTTCTCTTTCATCTATATTCTAGCGTCTGACAATAAATGCTGCTAAAACTATTTTGACAATGGTGATTGTTTTTTTTTATTAATGGTTGAAGATGGGGGCAAGGTGGAGTGGAGGGGGGANGGGGGGTCAAAGACTTTTTTGGAGACTCGAGGTTCCAGAAGGGTAAGTTACCTGGCGGTATTATTCAATTTATTGTCCTCTTGAGCAAATTACCCTATTGTGGGATTTGCAAAGCAAAATTTCCTTGGATAAGGTTTCTTAATGGAAGCTGGAATGAGCTGTAGTAACCAATCTGGTTATTGTGTTATGCCAGAGATAGCACTAAATTCTTTTGATTCGCCTGTAAACGAAAGCCAAAATATGGAAAATTGGACACATCCTGAAACGAACTTCAGTGCTGCTAGAGAGAGAAATGACAGATTTAAGTCTCTGGAGATGAACGAAATACATCGCACATAGTTTCAAACTATACTATAAATATAGTTTAGAGCGGGGAAGGAAGGGATGAGCGAGGGGAATATAATGTTCATTTTGCATTAAATTTTCCAGTGAACATTTCCATGGCAAAATCTAGAAAGGCGCCTACAAACAAGTTCTTCAAGTCCTATTTCTGTTTCTGGCAACTGACAAATGCTGTATAGACCCGTTCCATAAAGTTCTTCTAACAGATGTTGCCTTATAAACGAACAAAAAGGACATAGTTTTTGCAATTGTCAACTTTTCCATAAAGTTACCAAACAGATGGCGAAATTTTGCTTTTACTGGACACTAGCAATCAGCAGCGGTGTGAAAGCAGATGAGGCAAATAGAGAAACCACTTGCATATCAAACTCCAAAGACTGTAGAGTTAGTTATCAATCGATTCTTCGCACAGTACCTCCATCGTAATCAGTGACACTTTCTTTTCTTTGTCTTTGTTTGCTTCTTGGAGCTGCATTTGCAGAGATAGTTTTACGTCAGTTTCCTCTTGCAACCTCTTCTCTATCTCAGCAAGCTTTCTGTCATCTGCAGAAAAATACTAGATCATTGGAATAAATACTGGTTTTTATCAATCGGAAATGAAAAAGAAATGAAATTACGACTTTATTTACCTCGTTGGCAAATTGTTTTACAATGTCATACAATCTTAAACATCTCATTCATAGTACAAACACATATAACAATACACATCATACATGTAAAATACATAATATTACAAATGAAATACATAACAAAGTCATTGCTGGTCGCCAGCGGTGCAGGCCCTGGTACGCCCAGCTCTAAAGCCAGGTACTCATTTACACCTGAGTCGAGTGAGGAAAGGACACTCCAACGTAAATAATAATAATAATAATAATAAAGAGAATTTCTAAAGCGCCTCACCCCCGAAGAGCTCGAGGCGCCCAGATCGCGAGTCAAACACATAAATCACCGCACGGCCATGCTGCTCCATCGCCTAAGAATTAGAAAATGTTTCCTAGCTCGTTTTTTTTTTGGTTTTGTCTTGGAACATACAGTAGTATTTATGAATTCCGTTTGTGCTGTCTGCTTGTAGACGATGATTTTTATATTTTTTTTTTAAAAAGGAAGGGGGTTGGGAGCGAGGGAGTGGTGAGGTATTCTTTTAACTTGATGAACCATGGGCGATGTCATAATTACCATCCTTGTTACAACAATCATCATATTCTGCATGGTTATATAATCATGATCATTACCATTTTTCCAACACGATTCTCATTACTACTGTGATATAAACAATAAAATATTCATCAACAGCGTTGTCATCGCTTACATTCTGCTTTTTTATCGACCATACTTTTCTCAAGTTCATGTTTATGAGACTTCCTCAACTCATTCAGTGCTGTTTCATGTTGTGATACTTCAGTCTGCAGTGCCTGCAACAAAGTTAATCTTGTAGTACCAATGTAAATAATGTCGGTAAAATGATAGGCCTAATATACAGCATAGAATCAGTTGCCTTTGTACAGGTCATTGAAAATAAAATGCAATCATTAAGGCACCTTCAAATAGGTCGCAAGTAAAGTAAAGGATACTCCAGATGAATTGCAATGAAACTGCAGTTTGCTCCCATGTGCATTTGTATAAAAGCTAAATAAATTGAACTGCATGGAAACCTACGTTGTAACTGACTAGAAATTATTAATATTATATTGATATATTCATGCACAGTGCTGACTTGAGACGCGATAAGGTATATTGTAGTTCATTTGTCTAAGCTATGGATAGCGGCATGATTATTAACCTGAACAATAATTTAATGTAGAACAACAAAAAAAAAACCAAAAAAAAACTGCTATTATATGTAATAAAAAGTTTTCACACTTATTATGTATCACAGATCATGAGACATGAAATCTACATGGCAAAAAGTTTTAAGGTGTCTAAAACAGCAATGCCTAACGAAAAGTAACAAATGAAAACAGTGATTAGAATACCGGAATCTATATCCAGTATTAATTAAAAAGAAAATTCCATACTTGATCTTTTTCAGCAACAAGACTTTTTAGGCGGCGAATCTCATCTGGAAACGACAAAGGCATCATGTCATAGTTACATACATGTAATAAATAGGATGAAATGGTAAGAAAAGTATCACAACAAGTGAATATAATATACATGGTTCAAACTTTCTCCGTGTGTCAAGCTGAAACTGCTCGTTCCACACTCAATGCCACTATCATTAAGCAATGTGACCGAATGCTTACGGCGTTGGACTTGTATCAAGATAATGGTCGTGGGTTCGATTTCCGACCATGGTCATATTTTACGTGCCCTTGGGACGCATTTAGTTCACATTTCTTTAGTCCTAGATACTCGTCTGTAAAATGGGTACCTGACTATAGGCAGTGAAAAATGTTATCAGAATGCTAATGATCAGCACCTGTAAATGACAGCGGCTGTGTGTGCTCCTCAATGAATTGCAGAAGTCCTAGAATGATTTAGGCCTAGTGTATGAGCGGGCACTAGTCTGGAAACGAGATTTATTTATAAACCGCGTTTTTAATTATAATTTGCTGACTTGATATATTTCTCTTTGTCTCTTTATGTACATGTTTCTTAAAGTTTTGTCTCTACCGTTGGCACCCCAAATATGCTTTTCTTTCGGTGATTGTTATTGACTGACTATACTTCATAATTTATAACCATTACACAGTTATCTTCTCCCATTATGAACTAAACCCGTCATTTTACTACTAAACAGTCTGACTCTTCACAAGATATCTACCTTCAAGATCACAGAGAACTTGCAGCTGTCGTTGACACTGTGAGATGGTTTCTGTCAGTGTGCTGCACACTGGGAACAAGAATATTGGTTACATCATACTAAACCAATGGAAAGTATCGTGAAAATGTAGGCCTACACTTTAAGAAATTTAAAGTACAAATACAAGAACAGCGAACATGACGAGGAATGTCATTTCATCGAATAAAATTTATGCGAAAGCGCGACGATCCAATCTTTCCAAGGCACAGAAAACTTAGCACACCAAGAAGAATTGATAATGGCTTGCATTTCGTCGTTGTGCCTTCTTGCATAATAATACTAATACTGATCGCCATTAGAAAGCAGTATTAGAATATGCGTAATAATTGCTCACGAATAAAAGGCATATGTAATATCCATCATCATCATTAATTCATTATCGTTATCCTAATTATCCTCACTTTTGACCAAAAAAAAAAACAACAACAAAAGTTCCGTCAAACCGGCGGTTAAGAATTTACCGATTCACTGCAACGTCACTGTAATTAAGTAGATACTGAATAATTAATATGTATGCAGTGTATATTATAATGAGAGAGAGAAAGAGAAAGAGAAAGACAGAGAGAGAGAGAGAGAGAGAGAGAGAGAGAGAGAGAGAGAGAGAGAGAGAGTATCAATAAGTTTCCTAGAGAAATTTTTGTGTTCGATTCACCCCGTGATCATTAAACAGTGCAGTGATATTTGTTTTTTTTTTATATTCTGGGAGGGGGTGAGAGGAGGAAGGGACATGGGGTGGCGAAGCGCTTGGGAAGCAGACAGGCAGGCAGGCAGGCAGGCAGGCAGGTAGGAAAGCAGGTAGGCAGGCAGGCAGGCAAACAGGCAGGAAGATAGCTTGGTAGGTAGGTAGGTAGATACACAGACAGAATCAATAGAAGGTGATAAACCAAAGATGCCAATGAGCCCTCTGCAGTGAGAAAATCACCAGCCATGGCCCAAAAGGATAAAAAAAAAAGCCCATTACTGACCATCACAGATCAAATGAATAATAACTATGCTGGCTAGTAGCGTGAAAATGAAACCCACCTTTTGTTCTTTATTTACACTGACATGTGACTAAATCCAAAATCGTCGGATGACTGGCTGTGACACTTGCTGACTGAGTGAGTAACTGACTGCGTGACTGACTGAGCGGGATACAAGGATGTCGCCCTTGTTAATGTTCTCGATGTTACAATAACTGTGGATGTGTAACGATTCGAGAGAAGAAAGACCAGGAAACAGGAGAAGAAGAGGAGGACCAGTAAAGGACCAGAAGAGGACACATAACCTAACCTTTCAGTCACAACCTATCCTGACTGCGAGATTAAATTCATCTGTCAGATGATGTCTCAGTATTATTTCCAGATCATATGTAAGGTGGGGGAGACATTCCCTTCTTGTCATCAATTTGAGGAGGGGATTTGTAAAATTTCTGAGGTATTTTCGACTCCTCTCAAGTAATGCAAACTTTGAAGAGCATGAAAGAAGATATCAGCGCACATTCAATATATTTTTAGAGGGGATTTTGAAATTTAAGGGGCAAATCGCGCGATTTGGAGAAAACATTGCATTCTAACACTTTCTTATTATAATTAAAAAATGAAGCCTACTGTAGTTAGCCTACCTGTTTGAAGCCTAATATTGGTTTTTGTGAGATTTTCCATCTGTGTCGTGATTTTCTTGATTTCTTCGTCTTTATCAGTCAACTGCGATGACACTACTGTGTAGTGCTGTTTAAACAAAAACAAGAAAAATGATCGCCTTCCTCTGGTCAGCAATGGAACTGATATAATATTGCAGACCAAATGGACCACTCAGTTTCGTCATTTAAAACGTCAGTCATTTAACAGAATTAATATGGGAGAAAGAGTTATCCCATTTCTCAAGAAGCAAGAAACATAAAAATGTAATTTATCACAGATAATTTGGTACACTTTAGATCACAAGTCCATTAAATAATTCGCCGCTGTCAAAATATCAATATTCGTGGAAATTGTACGGACCCAACTTTGGGTTGGGGCGCAGGAGTGTCATTTCACGTCAGATCAATCGGCTCTGCCGATGACCCCCTTGGATTTTGTTAAAACTTGCCCGAAATGTTTTGCAGGGTGAGAAATGAACCTGTGCCAAAAAAAAAAAAAAAATCCTCTGAATTCCTTCTAGTCTAGTTTCTGAAAAAAAAAAATTGAAGAAAATTGGCTGATTTTAAGTAAAACGTGCACAGGCGTTCTGTCAGAGTTTGGGCTGTCATATTTCAAAAACTGTTTATCCCAGTGAAATGAAAGTGTTCACAGCTCTTGTCAGTGTTTCGAGGTTTAAGGTTATGCTACTAGACTTTTTATCTGATTTGTGTCGATTTCACCAAATTTGCCCACAAAAATGGCGTTTCGTACAGAAAGTGCCAAGTTTCATAATGATAAAGGGGAACTTTCTCCACACTCACAGTCAAGTTATTTTCCCCATAGAATGTCCTTACCTTCTTCTGTTGTTTTTTTTTTTTTTTTCCATGAGACTGGATTACTTGCTCTGTATGTTTTGGAAATCCATCCCTTCGAAGTTGGTAAAAATCACTTTAGTAACCTACTTTAACATGAAAAATGGCGATGTGAAGTTGCCGCAAAATGCATTAGTTATTGCTCATTTTAAGCATCTTTGGTGTATCTTTAATATAGAAGTTGTTTTGTGGTCAGTATTTGCCTGCTTACATGCTAAATTACGCCCAAAGTTCCGTGTTCTTTTCACTTGTGATACGAAGGGACATAACTGCAAAATCAGTGAAGGGAAGGGAAATAATTACTAAATACTGTCTCAACCCACAAATGAATGAGAAGGTGATAAAGTCAAAAGTTTTCATTTGACAAAGTAAAACTCAACAGCTTTCTGGACACTTTTCTTTGGGAGACACTTGCTAAATCTTACCTCCATCTCAGGAAGAATACCTTTTTCTGTCCAGAGTTTGCATGCTGCATTGCCATGTCATGTCACTTAAAATTAAGGACTATCAACTATCTTTACTATTATTCAGGTTTGAGGTGTAAGAGTCAACTGTTGTTATTTTGTTGTTGTTGTTGTTGTTGCTGCATTCTTTCTTAGCAATTGTTTAAAAAAATGATTCTATATGAATGAGAAGAAGATTAGGCAAATTTTTGTTTTAACACGTTTCTTCTCAACAACTTTCTATTCACTTTCCATACTAAGACAGTTTTAGATTAGAATATCACGAAACAGCCATAAACAATTCAGACACTTGGGAATGTATTTTGAAGCTCCCTCTGTAAGAAATTAATCATCCTAACTTGCTCGTCATTTGAAAAAGATATTTTAAAAAAATACAAGTGAAAAGCCAAAATGT
>JAWQUT010000141.1:675327-689757 GCA_033807755.1 Ellobium chinense
CCACCAATCTGAGGCATGTACACTCTACCTCTCCATGATGATGACGATGGTAATAACAATGATGATAATGATAAAACATAAACATTTGGATTTGTACATTTGGACTTTTAATATACACTATCCACTGAATTCTTAGGAAATGAGATGGAGTTTTCAAACATAATTTATATGGATTGACGATGACGATGATGGTCATGATGATGACAATGATAATGATGATGATAACACACAAGCCATTTGAGCAGGGTCATAGCCTCCTGAGGCATCAAGAAATATGTCAGAACACCTTGAGCACAATAACAGTAAGCATCATTAGGTTGCAACTGTGCCTTAGCATCAATGTAATTGGAAGAGCAGCCACATTAAAAACTCCCGGGATCCAGCAACACCCCTAAGGCCTCACCATAGGTCACAGTTCTCAGCAGGCAAATATCAATAATTCCAGAACGCAGCATGGGCTCAGAAATTAATGAAGCTGCTCAGCTTTTGATATGTCTTTAGCTTGACTTTCTTTTAGATTGAAAGACTGTAAGACCTATACCTTCTGACCATTAATTAAGTCATTCCTGTTTTTCGACTTCCTGTGTTTGGGAACTCACTCACAGCTAATGAAATGGCTGGATCCAAATTCACTTCTCTCTTGGCTAGGTATGTCTGAAAGTGTAATGAATGCCTATATGGCTTGCTACCTCACTGAAAAGTGGCTGTCTGGTTTGCAGTTTAGTTGAAATTGCACAGCCACGATTTTATAAGCAGTATTATTTACACACACATACATGCATAAACTGAGATGGGCACTTCTCTCATACATTAGGGCATGGTAGAATTGGAATTTACAGTTACATGTCATGGAAATAGCAGACAGAAAATTTAGCACTTGCTTCTTTCTTTCTTTCTTTCTTTCTTTGTATCTATCTATTAATTTCTGTTATGCTTAATAAAACCAGTGAACAGCATGAACTTGTATTTGTCATCATCAGCTACTGGCACTAACCTGAGGCAATAGTTATGAAGTACACTATGGAAGGAAACAGCCAATATAAGTTGTATAAGCATGAACTGTCTGCTGTTATGGTTATCACCCATACAGGTCTGCCCTCAACTGACAATGTACAACTGGAGTTTCTTTGGTAACTATGATCTTGTACTGGGTCCATAACACAGTGAATTCTGAAGTAGCTGATAAGTGACCTGAAGATTGCACTTATTTATTACATTTCTTTATTACTTATTTATTTATTTATTCATTCATTCATTTATTTAATCATTTACTTTCTTATCCATATTAGCACAATTACTGGAATGCATGGTATTTGCATGTATATATAGTCAGAGCAAAAATTTGTAAGAATATATACAAAATGCAGGAAAATCGGGTGGCCCCAAAAACTGCTGACTTAATTCAAAGTCCAGTAACTTCAGGAGTTTAAAGAAATTAATATATTTTTTAGAACATTAACAGACCAATATAATCCATAATTTTTGCACGTTTCATTGGCCAAGGATATATACTTTTGTCACAGCAAAAAAAGTATTTGATGTTTTTTCATTACTGGACAGAACCATAGCATCTTGATTTTAAAAGTTTGCAGCATTAACCCCTTGACTGCTCTTTTGACGTTTGCTGTATGTCATGAAATCTGTGCGGTCCAGTGCGCTGTTGACGTACGCCATACGTCATGCTAAATCACCATTTCGTTTCGCCTATACCTGGACACAATCACACCTTTGAACAATGAGATTTAGTTTCTCTGAAAGCCAATTGTTTCTGTTTTTAGAGAATGATGACATGAGGGGGAAATGCTTGTAGCAGCGAAGGGGTTAAGAGACAGTATCTATTTGCTATTGTGTGCCAAATTCAAGCTCATCAAGATTTGAATTATTGAAGTTATTAAACTTTGAAATTAAGTAAACAACTTTTTCTTGGCCATCTAATATATTACAAGAACTCACCACAACTAATGTTCAATGAGGACTCAGAATTTCATGGAAAGATCAGAAGCATACAAGAAGAATTTTCTACTAGAGGGAGCAGAGTGCAAGATAGCTCTTTGTAGCTTGACCAGTGTCCCACTCCACATGATCTGACTCAGATTTCAGTAGGGTCATGGAAGGCAGGAAAGTCATGAACAGTTCCTATACTGTTGTCCAAATGTCTCAAATCTGACCTTTCTGCTACTTGGACGCAATAATGATAGCAGGACAGCAGCTGTTGACATCATAGTAAGGCTAATTTCTGAGGAACAAACAGTTCATGGCAGGTCATTCCTAAGATCCTTTAAAATAGGATGAAAATGCATTTCTTAATACTGCTCTTGTATGTGCTGTGCAGTGGGCATGTTGTCCAATTTACAACAGCATGAAGCACCAAAGAGAAGAGGATCAAATCTTTTAAGTCTTCCTGCCTCCCATCCAAATGAAAGATGCACAGATGATTATAAACTAATCACTTCCTCACCTGGATAAAATGCTGTCTATTGTATATCAATATCATCATCCTCAACCTGTTCTTCATCAATGCTCACCACCACTCTTTTGTTTTAAGATGAGATAATCTTATTATTAATACATTATTTTTCATTTCACATCTAACTTCAGACTACGTTTTTCTGATGGTACGAAAGAAACATCAACTTGAAGAGCTTTCCACTAACCATACAAACTGACAGTCAAACTTACCTGAGAGTAAAATATCTGATATGATAGGTATGTATAACAAGGTGGAAATAGGATCTGAAACAAGGAAACAGAGAAAACATGAGCAATTCAAGTACATAAAGAGAATCTAAAGTAATTGGGTTTATTCAACATGAAGTTGGAGAAAGTATGCTTAATGCAAAAGAAAACAACTGGCACATATACAAGCTCCTTAAACTTTGTGTTTGTCTTTTAAATAGTTGCTTGCAGCCTAATCAATTCACTATTCAGAGACTTTGACATTTAACAGTCACAATCATCATTAAATCTTTGCTATATCTCACCCAACTCATTTAACTAGAGTAAAGGAACTACATGCGGCCGGTCACATTATGCGGTCACTTTCCGTTTGTCTCGTATAAGTCGTCCCCGGTTTCATTTTTTTGAAACGAAACTAAGCTCACTTCATGCCAAATCCCTGATCACATGGCTGCAAGTAACTTGGTGCCTCCCGACACAATTGTTTTCATCTGATGACATGTTTGAAGGAAATTGATCAGGTAAGGATCCAAATTTGAGAATTTGGGGCCAAATTTGTTCACGCCCATATCTTCATGTTTTTGTTTATTTTACCTGGTAATCGTGTTTAGAGGCTTAGGAGGTCCAGCACGGGTGTAAGGGGGTGGCCGCATAGATAGACCCAGTATTTTTTTAGTGACACCTCTTGCGATCAGCAATGACCGCAACAGATCCCTTGTCGCACAAATGGGACATGATTGCGACCATGTACTCGGTGTTCATTAATGACTCCAAATTATTGAAGTTTAACCCTAGTAGTGGCAGGAGTTTTTTCCTAAGTGGCAAGGTATATTTTGCTCAAAATGATGGGTGGTTGTAAAAAATTCATTAAAAGTTCAATCTTAGTTATAAAGGTAAAAAACTATATATCATTGGAAAGGTAATTGGACAGACAACTTGAAAAAACAATTTATGAAAGCATTGGTTATATTTTTTTGGGTCACGTCTTTGAAAAATAAAAATGGCTGCTGGTGACGCAAAAATTTATTTTCAGGAGGTGCACAGAAATCCAAGTATTTTTAGAGTATTTGCAGTTTGAACACAACTATCTTGTGCACAAATCTATTATATTTCCAAAAATGTATAGTTTTGCTAATATACTTTGACATATATTTTTTCTATGGTCATTTCTTTGACCAACAGTATGGTTTATGATGTAACAAATAAAAATACGAAATCAACTGAAATGTCACAAAAATGTTGCTCCAGCGAAGAAAACAAGCTTAGACGAGCTCTCCAATGTAAGAACATCACTTCTAGTCCAAATAAAGATCAGGGGACTAGGGGAAATAACTAAAAAACTGGGACGGCGATATAGCCGATCTAATCTGCGTTGCCACTTGCTCGCGTGGTTTATCGCCGATTTAATCGGCGATTGCCACTATTAGGGTTAAACAATAACAGTCACTTTGGTGTCATAGGAGCATATGCAATTTATCAGATTCTATCTCTGCTTGAGCCATGATTAGAGAGCCATCACAACTCCCTTTGAGTCAAGCTATAGATTCGATCTGATTACATGGAATGGTGCTTCGTTTCAGCCTAGTTTTCCTTGGATTGTTGATAAAAGCAGCAGCAGTGAATTTACCTTCAGCCCTCAGATGTGGGTTTTTCTCAGCCATCAAGTTCAGATGGAAGGAGGCTGTTAGACAACAAAGCATGAATGACGTCATTACAAAAAGAACAACTGTATGAAGACAGTGAAGAAAATGTAAAAACAGTTCAAAATGCCTTCAGAAAAGCAGCACTGTTTCCTCTTGATTTCAAGCCCATTAACAAATCACATCTGAGTCTCTGCCTTGTGGGGAAGGTCCTACCACCCAGTTATCAGCGCCTGCATCTGAAAGTTGTAGTCAACAGTCTGTAGAGGATTCACATCAAAATCTGCAACCAAACACCCTAGGATATTGTCTCTCTCCCAAAGCCTGCCAGAGACGCTTGGATTTGGTGAATCTAGACTGTCTTCAAGTGACAAATCTGAAACAAGGAATGCTCAGGCCATTCAGCAGACCTCTTCCCATGAAGACCAGTCAACTGCAACACCAAGTGCAAGCCACAATGATGTGCTGAGGAAACTGCTCATGATTACCTCACAGGTAGAAGAAACTGCTGGCCTCTATTTCAAACATTTTGATGAAGGTTATGATTTGAAATCTGACCCACTCTTCAATCTCTGGCAGGAGTATTACACCAAAATCCAGACAGAACTGAATCAGGCACAAACTGGAGTAAAGCAATGTCCACTACCTGTGCCACGGAGCGATCCCTTAAGAGTGCCCAGTTTGAGGAGTCTATGAGGTGGGGGAGAGATACAGAAGAAAGCAAGCAAGACTGATCATTTAATCAGTGGACAAAACTTCACTGTTCAGCTTGAGTCCAAAGCAGCAGAGAGGGTACAAGAAGAAAAGCGGAAAGAAGAAAGAAAGAAGCAGGAAAGAAAAGAGAGGAAAGCGAAGATGGAAGAAGAAAGGCAAAAACAGTTGCAGAAAAGAAAGCTAGAATGGAAGAAGAATGAAAGAAAAAAAGAGAGGAAAAAAGATTAGAAACAGAAGCCAGAAAAAGGGATAAGGAGACCAAGAGTTTGCAACGCAACGCAAACATGGAACAGAAGCGCAAAGAAACTGAAAAGAAGAAACTAAAAGTTGGATAAACGAGAAAAAGGAAGGTGGTGAAACTCAATTCCGAGGATGACACAAGTGTTGAAGGAAGTGTTTTCTTGATGATGATGAAGACCTGGATGATGTCTTGATGAGGGACTTGAAGCTCAGTCTGGAAAATGAACTAGAAGATGTTGACGATTTTCAAAGCAGCCACTGAAGTTACCCCAGATGAAATGCTGGATGATTTACTGGCAAGACTTCCTGAACAGAGCGCAGAACACATGGACTGGGCTGACAGAGAACAGATGCCATATAACAGACTGCCTGAACAGAGTACAGAACACATGGACTGGGCTGACAAAGAACAGATCCCAGAAAACAGACCACCTGAACTGAGCACAGAATACATGGACACGGCTGTCAAAGAACAGACCCCAGATAACAGACCGCTTGAACTGTGCACAGCACTTGTCCACGGCACGGAGCTGATGAAGAACAGACACCGGAAATCAGAAACATTTTTTGCTTTATTCTGAGCACTGATTTGCCCTTGACTCCTTATTTTGGTGCTCACATTTTTGTTCACGTTTTTTATTCTGAGTATTGATTTGCCCTTGGCTCCTTTTTTTTTTGGCATTCACGTTTTTGTTTGATATTTGGAAAAGGCACGACTTGCCACTGCATAAGTTCTTTTTTGTCCACTTTAGATTCTTATGGTTACTTCTGAGTTCACACACCTTTTCATAAAAGCGTCAATAAATTCCTCTGTTTTGTTAGTGCAGGTACTCAGAGTTGTCTGCTTTCATTTAAGATTTACAATGTAGACGGGCTCCTGCAACATGATATTGGCCATCGGCATCACACACACGAATACGAAGGCATAATTTGCAACATGGTTTTATTTTATGCCCAAATAGGCACGTCAGACAATGTTAGGAATATGTAACATGTGCAAGCCATTTTTTGCCAGTAATTTATTGATGTAAGTGCCTGAGTTTCAAGTGCAGGATGATTGTCGCATAAATAACCCCCATGTGGCTGCATGGATAGCCCCTGACCGCAAAATGTGACACCAGTGATCGCATAGAGGTCCCCTGATCACAAAAATATGGTCCCTCTACATCCCATTTGAGTTTGTTGATCTTACCTGGCAATATCATCAAAACTTGCCTTAACACAACACAGTTTTGTTGCCAGATAGAACACTTCATTTTGAGCCAAAAACCATTGGGCTACTTTGATTAGTTTCAGAACTATCTCCTATTTTGTGAGAAGTGGCTGCATGTAGTTCCCTTACTCTAGCAAGGCAGACCATTGGCTGTACATTGAAAGATCCTGACAATGAAACAGCTTGAGACCATTGGCAGTATACTGATAGATCCTGACAATGAAGCTTAACAGGATCTGATGCTCTACTAAAGACTCCAGAGTGATCAGTTCTTCTCACCTACCATCGGCACCTAGCCTTTACAATATAAATGAAATGTTTCTTATAGTTACATGATGGGATCCATCATGCAGACAGACTATAATCTCAGGTATTAACACTTTCTTTTACATTTTTGTGCAGATTATCTACTTTAAATAAACTCACAGACATTTATATACACTGAAACCTCGTTATACCGCCAAGTAAGGGGACAACAGAAAAATGGCGGTATAACGAGAATGGCGGTACAACGAAAATACCACGTAGAACAAGGGGAATAAGTAATTACTAACATTGGACTGGCTAACATGTCTAAGGTAATGCAGTTCTCTCCCTTATCTCTCCACTAGACATAAACCTTCACTTATCTCGCGCTTCTCTTTCACAGTCACCGCGAGTCTTGAGCGTTTTTCTGCCATCGGGTAAACAAAACAATGTTAAGGACTTGAGTTAAAATTAAAAACAAGCAAGAACTAAGGATTGGAAGCGTATGTTTCAAGTTGGAGAATGATAAGAAAAGAAGTTGACTACTACACATTTACACATCCGAAGAGTGTGTAGTAGGATTGGTGTTTGAGTAACAAGCACAAACTGTGGCGCCAAGTGATGTTCCGTCTGTTAGCTGGATTTAGGTAGGAGTGGGGAGTGGGGGTTAAATTCACGTTGGCGGTATAACGAGCAATATTTACTATACTCAAGTTATGAATGTAACAGTTAAACTGTTGGCGGATGGCGGTATAACGAGATTTTTAGTGACTTTGTATAGGTGTCAGATTTGTTCCACGGCGAAAAGCTGGTGGTATGCGAGAATGGTGGTATAATGGGTGGCGGTATAGCAAGGTTTCACTGTATATTCAAACTGTTTTAATTTTGTCTTGTGTTAACTTTCTGTAATCTCTAAGCAGTCAGAATCTAAAATGACATTCGCAACAACAAATCTCCATACTCACATGCAAAGAGAAATCCCACAGCTATGGCACCAAAAGAAAATATATACTCAACACATACTTCATTGATCAGCCAGATAAGTGAGTTCAGAATCCTAGGCACCCTTTGACAAGAACCATCTATGCTGGGCTTTAAGTTCATTGACAACAATGTTACTGCATTTGATTCAGTGTTCGTGCTTTGTACAGACTCTTTGCACTGTATTGTCGCATCATTAAACTGAGGACTCTTATACAGTTGACTTGTGTCAGCACTGATAATTACAACTCCCTGGCAGTGACTTTTGGAAGTGGACGAGGGTGAGATTTTTGTGTAGTAATTAAGCAGAAGAAAGTATCCAGCGGTGAAAAGTATATGATGATGAAGTATGTCTTGGTTAATGAGAAGATGTGGATGAACAGTGTCATGGTGCATCATGAAAAGCTGCAACAGTCCACTCACACCTGCAAGACAATAAAACAAAACAAAAAAAAATGAATAAATAAATTAAAAACAAAATTGTAATCTAGATGAAGAATCATACCACAGTGGCAGATATACTATATACTATATTTCAATTTTTACCAAGTTGCAACATTTTCAGAAAACAGAATACTGTATTTTCTAAACTAAGTCACTGGATAATTGCAACTTCATGCTCCTGAGGAGTTGTGATTTGGCAGAGTCAACTTCGTTTGACATCAATGAGGATACAATATCCGTGACCTCCAAACACACACTCTGCGGCATTTTCCAACTGAACACATAATAAAAGTTTGTAGATTATATGCAACTAATCTCCTATCGTCACACAGGTCTAGATTTAGGCTACCTAAAAGCCCAAGCATGTGAAAGCCAGCCACACTGTTGCAGTCATCTTCAGTGTCCTGAGTGGGTTTCCCTTGTTCAAGCAGAATTTTACGGCAAAGTGTAAGGAGTGACAAGGCACAAATAAGTGACATTCCCTTGGCATCATAACCAATCTCTCCTTGGCAAATCAGGGTGAGGTCTATACCTGAAAAACACAAAAAGATTATCTAGAATAATAAATTTGTTTGGGAAGCATAACAAGTTTTGTAATTTCAGTTGTGCAGGAGCTATTGGATAAAATATTACAAAAGTAACTCTGAGGTTGAGATTCAGAAAATAATGATGATGGAGGAAAATTTGTCCCAAAAATGTGGACTTGATTACATTTATTGTTGTGGAATATAATGCATGATTAGAGTATTTCTTTTATATTTCAAATGATAATAATAATAATGATGTTGCTTATGGTGTTGACAATTTAGTATTTTAAATTATTGGGGAAAGTACCTTTAAGCCATATACAAACAGACAAAGTCATTTACTGGAAAAAAAAATTACTAGAAACTGGAGCCACACTGAAACACTTTGTGTTTAATATGAAATATTGTAAAATATGTATTTTCTTCATGTGTATGCAGGTGTTTTGAAATTGAACCGTGAGAGAGTCTTTCATAATAGTAATGACTGTAATTTTGGGATTAACAAACTGAAATAGCCTAAAATTTGCAAGCACTTTAATTTTATGACTGGTCAATGAAATCATTAACAATTATGACAGGGCTTTCAAAAGTTACCTATTGCCCACCAAATCAAAACTGAAGCTCTACAAGTGAGATCAGCATAAAGAGTATCTGTATCAGCCTGAGTGATACTGCCAGGCATATTATCCACCGTCACTGGGTTGCATGCAGGTGGAAAGCCCTCCTGGCTATCATCTGAACGGCTGATCTCCACAAATGAACTTTCAGACTCCAGGGTTCCTCTTGTACCTATTTTTTAAAAAAATGTTAATGAAAATTAAACACAAAATGAACTTGATGTGGGGTGGAAGATTAGATGATAGGATGTCCACTGATAAGACAAACCTAACAATAAAAAATAAAACCAATCTTTTGAATGGTTTAGTATTAATTAGTCATTAAACATAAATGCCAAATCCTGCTATACAAATCTTCTCCACTGTAGACTTGCATCTCTCAGATTTTCTCATGCAAAATGTTAAGGGCATGCACAGAGCAACAGTGTGAGGCCCACTAACACCATCACAGAATGTTTAGCCAGCTTCAAGATGACAATGTCATTATTATGATGGGTAGCTGACATGACCACAAGAGACAGGCACAGCAAATTAAACACAAAATAAACTTGATGTGGGGCTGAAGATTAGATGATATGATTTCCCCTGATAAGACAAATCTAACAAATAAAAACAATCTCTTTAATGATCTAGTATTAATTAATCATTAAACATGAATGCCAAAGAGAAATCCTGCTATACAAATCTTCTCCACTGTAGACTTACATCTCTCAGATTTTCTCATGCAAAATGTTAATAAAACAGCTGGGCATGCACAGAACAATAGTGTGAGTCCCACTAACACCAACACAGAATGTTTAGCCAGCTTCGAGATGACAATGTCATTATAATGATGGGTAGCTGACATGACCACAGCAGACAGGCAGAGCAGAAGGACCTGACAGATACGGCTGGATCTGATGAATCAAACAAAAAAGAGAGATGAAAAATGGTAGAGGGTTAATGAAAAAGCAAATTTAAATATGCCATAATAAATATTGTGTACACATGTATGATTCTAAATCTCTATATGACATATAGTCTATCTGAGACATATTATTATTATACATCCATAATACAATTTCAAGAACAAAACAAGAATCTTAGCATTAACAATGATTCATATTGTAGCTTACTTTCTTCTTCACATTTTGAATGCATAAGATTCTCTCTTACTCTTAGCTTTAATGCTTTTTGCCACTTTTAATGGGCTTTACTGAATTATAGTATGGGACCTCTCAGTCTGATTTCTACTTTCTTCCCCCTCATTCCACTGTGATTTTTTCTATTTAAATGCAAAGATTGCAGTTAGTGGGGCAAAATAGGGGAGGTTCTCAATTCTCACTTCCTCACACTTTATTTCCCACAGCAAAAACAAAAATAAAAATGGACATCAATGATCTTGATCACCTTGCATTTTGCAGATTGCTGCACAAAATATGGCACTGACATTCAGGGATATATTCAATGTCTAATATCATTCAGTCTAACCTTAGAAAAACATTTGAAAGAAAAAGTGTGCTGGCTTGAAACATTACTGACAATCCAGAACCTGTAATGAAAAATAAATTTATGTTATTTCTTGTGGGCAGGATGTAGAATACAGTGTATCAGTTGGTGGGTTAGAGACAGTGAAAGGCAAGTTGCAAGGTGACTGTGAATGAGTTACAAAAAAATGCGTAGGTGAGAAACAATGTACTAAATGGGACAGGACTCAGGAGTGCAGGGTAGAGATGAAGTAATATGGAATGAACAGAATGGAGATAACATGAAGTGGAATTATAATAACTGAAATGGAGTAGGACAGAACAGAACAGAAATAAGAAATGCACCCCACAGAATGTCAGAGGGTTAAGACTTAAGAGGAAGAGGGAGGACAATGTACTAGGGATGAGTGAGTGGACAATTGCATCTGCAGTTTGGGTTATAAATGTAAGTGCAACACTATCTCAGAATAAAAATTTCTGACACACGGACTATTTCAAAACCATTCCTCCTTATTATACTTTCTTTTTTCATATCTACATACACTCTGCCCTAACCTTCATGTAAGATTCTACTGAAACTTAATCTAAATGAGAGCAGTTGGCAAGTGTGTCAGGGTCACAAGTAAACAGTAGGCTAACACATGGAAGTTAGGGAACAATAATTGGGCAGTAGGTTATTAATATTTAAATTGCTGAGAAGTTAGTGTCCCTTTGCTTTATTGGTAGCACATTCAGACTTGCAAGCAGAGAGACCCTGGCTTCAATCCTTGGTAAGTACAGGATATATTTTAGTGTTAGTTTTTTTTTTTGGGGTCTTTTACAGTAGTTTGGTAAAACCCCTAGGCACACTTCTTAAGATGATGTGTTACAGCTAAAAAGTTATCAGACTGAGTTCACATTCCTCCCCCTTAATTAGATTAGAATGTCTTGCCACCTACTATTGTACACTTCAACCCTTGACACAAAAATCACCCGCTTTCTCTCCCCAACAATGCTGTTTGCTCATTCATCTATATGAGGCACCAGCTGAAATCTTACCACACAAAGCTGCAAATGTGACCACTTTGGATATAGGTAGGACCAGTAGAGAAGGCACCAAAAGACCCAAAATAGTGACGCAAGCACCTGATAGGACTGTGAGGCCACAGCCTACAGCATGATTCAGGTAAACTCCTGCAGGTGCTGAAAATGATATTATAAAAGTAATCAAAGTACAGTTCAGTTTTAATCACAACATTTTGACAGCACAGAACACTGTACATGTTTTTTCCACTAAAAATGTCACCAGATAACTGCACATTTTTTAACACCAACTTTTCCATACTTCTGTAGAGTTACAGTTTAAGTGGAAATTATTTAACCATAACTTCAAATAGTGTAAATTACTTCTTAGAATGAAATCAAAACTATATACATGAGGGAAAAGGGATTACAGCTGACTGTGTGTGAGCAGCTGGGAAGTGTGTTAAGGCCACAGGTGAATACAAGGCTCATATGTGGAAATTAGGGACTGATTCAGGCAAGTTAGTGTCCCTGTAGTGTAGAGGGAACACGTTCAGACTTGCAAGCTGAAAGACCCTGGTTCAATTTCCGGCAGGGACAGGAAATTTCTCATGTAAATTTGTTCAGCCCATCTCAAAATTGGTCATTCACAGTAATCTGGTAAAATCCCTGGTGACACACTTCCTTAAAAACTAATATGTAACATCTGAAAAATTATCAGACTGAACTCACATTCCTCCCCCATAAATATAAAGAGAGAATACTAAATTGGATACTTTGCCACCTGGTTACATGTTTGTATATATATGTAATCAGTTTTGTCCACAGAAGAGATGAATAAATCATGTTGGAAAGAGTCTATTCAAATAATTGCTTCTATATCAACATAGACAGCAGAACTGAGCAACCGAGAGACTTTTCATAGTATGCACACAATATAATAAGGAAAAGAGAAAGCCAGTATAATAATATATGTGGGGACAAACTATCTCTCATGTACCTATTGAATCTTCATACTGAGGGATTCCAAGAGTCTGCATTTAGGGCTACTACTTTATGGAACAGTAAATTTCACCAGTGAAAGAAAGAAGAAGAAGAAGAAAAAGCAGGGCAGTATAACAACGAACTAAGACACTGAGAAAGAAAGGAAAGGAAGAAGAAAGACATGCTGATAGAATTAGAAGTGATCTAGAATTTCAAGGAGAATGAAAGAAGAACGCAAGAAGAAATCACCTGCAAATGCAACACTCAAAAGCATTATCTGTGAGCCAATCTCCCCTGGTATGTCTTCATAAAAGCCATCTGCCAAGATATCAAATACACCTCGAGGGCAGAAGATGAGCATGAGGGTGGTAAGCTGGGGTAAAATGGCCACATAGTGACACCATTTCGATTGTTGATTTAGTTGGTGGCCCATGGTGGACAGAGATGTGATTGGGAGCTATTGGACGAAAAGTAAAAGAGTGATAATGTACATTACTGGAAGCAGTGTGAACCTCCTACTGTACATGTCTTAATGTAGTAGGAACTTTCCGAAGAAAGTTCCCTGCATACTGGTCGATTCTAGTCAGTAAAGTGAGGTTAGCATCTACCTGCTCTGTATCAGTAGTTACAAGTGGCTGTCACTCAGTAAAAGCATTAGAACATCACCAAACCATAATAAAGAAATAAAAAATGACTGTCTCACTAGTAAGTTACTACTAGATCGATATATATATAGCCCCCTTACACAATCTCCTGTGACCTCCTTGAATAAAGAGGAATAGAAAAATCTCTTCAGAAATCCCTACGGTTGAGCTCTTTTTGTTGTTCCACTGAAAACCATAGCTCATATGAAGTGACAGTGTACTGCAGTGAATAAACTGAATCTGCACATAATAATGTGTTTAATCTGCCCAAACCAAACACTCTTGATTATTCTTGTGGCCCACCACAAAGGCTTCTCGTTTCGTGTACTTACTTGTAAGCTCAGTCTTTCATTTGATCTACAGGCTCATACTGTGTATACGTTATAAAGGCCTGCCTAAGTTCTTCCTTTGTCTGGCAGCCATTCAGGTCGGATTGTTCCTTCAAAGTATAGGCCAATGTACACCGCGACACACACCATTGGCGGATGCCTAAGCTGTTATGGTACTGATAGTGATAGCTGAGGACTTTTGTACTTGTAGTCTGCTATACAGTGGCGGATCTGAAGGAGGGACGCACACTTGCTTCCCTCCTTTCCCATTCACACCGACCAGAGAGGGAGGGAGGGGAAAAGACGAAAGACAGAAAGAAGGGGGGGGGAAGAGAGTGCGAGAGAGAAAGCGATCCGCCATTACAAATTATAGCCAGTTATAGGCCTAGGTTCAACCACGCGTGTAGTAGTATGGGTAGGCTGTTATTGTTAAAACAGGATGGATCAATAGGTTGCCTTGTTGGTATCAATTGATCCTTTGGACCTTTTCGCCTGCAGGCTGTTGGTAGGCGGTTTAGGGAATAGTTTTATTATGCAAAACAGGGAATTTAGGACTCTAAGTGTGAGAGAGGGAGGAAGGGAGAGAGAGAGAGAGAGAGAGAGAGAGAGAGAAGAAAGAAAGAGAGAAAGAGAGAGAAAGAGAGAGAGAGAGAGAGAGAGAGAGGCAGACAGACAACATGAAAGACTATGTTTTTAGGAAAGCCACT
>JAWQUT010000141.1:700796-747539 GCA_033807755.1 Ellobium chinense
GTGAGTGAGTGAAGTAATTTTTGTCATAGATGTAATGATGGGGAGAGAGGATTGTTCTATGGAACACTATCTGTGCAACTTTGATTTTTCATTATCAGAGGTCAGCCAGATTGCCCATCTCGGTGAAGCTAATATGGTGCTTATATGAATAGTCTACCATTGCATGGCTAATGGACATGACATGACATTCACAAAGATATTTGCTTTTGGTATCATGTGAAACAACCTAGCACTGGAGCTGGATATCAACTTTTAGAGGCAGCACTCTGTATTAATTGTATGTGGATGTCACTTGTGGTTTGGATGTGTAGAGGAAAGGCATTTATCATCACAGTTCACTAACAGAACATTCCATCCACATTTTTTTCAAATTATATGTACAGGTAGTTTGTTCCATGACATTTCTCTGAAACAGTGGCTGTGTACACAGTTTGTGCCACCTATGCAAGTTTTCAAGACATTTCAGTCATTTAGAATGATAGCATTATTTACTATTGAGTAATGATTGTTTGAAATGAACCTGTTGTACTGGAATGCTGAAGTAGGACTATGGCGCCAGAATATTGACCCAATAACTACAAGATTGAATCCTACTTGTTTTTGAAATATGAATAGAAAATCCAACTTATTTGAGCCATTCCAAGAAACCTGTGAAACTCAGTTTGGCACAGATAGTCATTAGTGTTACACACAAATGAAGTGTCCTGTTTTTCCCCCCAAGAGACTCACAATGAATTAACAAAAAAGAATGAGTTCATGCTTTATATTCATTATTTCTAACATATAATTGTCATGTCCCATTTACGAAGACCCACTTTTTGGAGTGGTTCATGTAGACAATGTTTCTGCAGCACATACATCATAGGTAATGGATGCAAAATTGCAGATTGTTAATTATGGCAAAAAATTGAGGCCAGGATAGTAAACTCAGTGAAAGAAAACTCTGAAGCCTGTATCTTATTTTCTTTTCATCTTTTTTTATTTTCAGTAATTCTTGTACTTGTTTTTACCATAGGAACTGCAGTTCCATAGTTTACTGTGTGGTTGTTACATGAAAATATTTATTTCTATACAACTCATGTATACACTTGGCTCAAGAAAACAACACTACATACTTGTAAAATGTAATTGATGCAAATAAATACACAAGACATGTTAAAAATGGAAACAAGAGGAACATCTATAAATGACATTTAAATGAAATAAGAGGACATGTGGTGTCTTCCATATACAAGGGTATATTTAAAACAGCTAGATGGTCCATTTGCTGGACATTTTACAGCAAAATTTCCTATGGATATTCCATCAAAACTTGCCAAATGTAGACCATTTACATTAATCAACCCATTTATCAGTTCAGGCCTAAAAAGAAAACATTTTCCTATTGAGAATGCAATACTGAAAATGTGTGCAATCGTTACATGCCATAATTTATGGATATCAATCATACCAAAAAAGTTGTTTCATTTAGAAATGTTCAAGCTAATTGCTGACTTTACACTTTACCCTGTTTCTCAATGCATGCTTGCAATTTCATAAATACGCTACTATCTGTTGTGTTATTATAAGTAAAACAAAAAGGCAGATTCATTCAAACTTTCAATATCCATAGCACATTCAGTTTCATGTAAACAAGGACTCTGAGTTTTCTCTCCACCGCCAAGTGAAATGGGTTAGTTCTAATCAAGACCCAGACAAACTGTTAGAAATAGAATCTGTTGCCAATGAAAAATACTGTCTGCTTATACCACTGAAGTTACACTATTAAATTATGCAGGAAAAAAATGGCAAGACCAAAATCTTCAAACTGGCATCAATGTTGAAGTATAAAACCTGTTTTGTTTTAATATTGCTCCTTCAAATTATTTTTGAGACTTTAATCTTGGCACAAAACCAGCCATGTGAATAGTTCACTAGGTACCGACATCAAACTACTAACTTCACTTTCTGTTCAATGTTTTGCACACAATGTCGATCTTTTCACTACCACATGGTTTCAAGCACAGCTGGAGTCCTCTGTGAGAGGCTGGTTTCCTTGTGTTTATATAGCTGGAAACTAGTTTTTAACAAAATGTGGAAGAGCATGCTGTGTTTGTTTATATTGCCTAAACTGGATATCCCTTTTGGTAATAAAAACATGCTGAAGTCTTAATTGAAGAATTCTATGATAAACAAGTAAAAACACAATATTTGGAAGTCAAAATAAGGCTTCAAAAGAGTGTTCCACACATGTGGTAATATCACTAGTGTTTAAGCTTAATGGAGAAGCAGGCAGAGATCTTCCTACTAACAAGTGCTCTTGCATATTGATGTGAAACGATTTACACATCCAAACTTGTACTCCTGTGTAAAAGTTGTTTTGAAATAAGAACACCCTGGCTTATAATCCATGCCATGAATCAAGTTTGAAGATACGTTAAGTCGCTTCCTATACAAATCTTTCGGGAGGTTGGGATGATTTCTTTCACACTAAAGGACATAGAAACAACTCTTAGCACAGTCTTTGCAAGAGTTTTGATGTTGTATCACATTCCCCTGTATGCTTGCTTAAAAATGTGCTGACCCGTGTACAAAAGTAGACAGGCCATATAATTTTCATTCACTCAGCAACTTTCATTTACTCAGCAACTGATTCTCACCCTTGGCAGATGTAGTGAGCTATAGTGCATGCAATCTGAATGTAGTATCACCTTTCAGAATATCCCCAAAGAAATGAGAGTACTAGGTACAAAAGGCACACTTTTGAAGTCCATGAAGTCACAAATAATGTAACAACATATTAATGTAATTCACAGCTTAACACATTGATGAGTTACAGGCAAGCTGCAAACACTATCTAAGGGCACACACTACTGTCATCAAGACAAGTATTCATTAACAATATGAGGATTTTGCACAAAATGTGTAACACTACAACACAGTCTTATTTAACTGCTCATAATACATTATCTACAGAAAACTTCCTCGAAGTATGATCTATGGGCAATACTTTTACTGACTATGAAGCAATGGTGACAAAACAGCCTCGACTGGGTGTTAAAAGTGCCTCAACTTTGTCATAACATTAAAATGTCACAATGCACATATAAAACAACATTCAAGAGTGATCGTTTCATACGAAATGTATAAACATGAACAGGATGAAAATACTTCAAGTGGTAAAATGATAGGTCATGGAATGATACAAAAAGAAGAGGTGAAAAAATTATAATTCAGTTGGCATAGAAAGAAAAAAGGTGAGTATTGTATTATAAGCATCAACAATTTTTGACTTACATCAGTGCATGTGGCTACAATAAAGAATGTGCACATGATGAGAACATAAGTAGGTGAAATGGAGATTTAGCTTTGAAAAAATGAGTAATGCTTTGTTCACATAACAGTTTCTTGCTATGTTATTAATATTTAAATAAATAAAACAGAAGTAGAAAGGACTAAAACATTTTTTTTTCTATTTTGCTTGTTCTACCTATATTTACCCTATAGGCTACCATTACTTCATAGTTTATATTGATTGAGGCATTTGAACACTTTTCATCAAGGCACAGAATACATTTTGTTGAGAGTTTAAAGTTCACAGTATTATGCATCATAAAGTTACGTATAACAACACATGCTTACAAATTATTACTATACACATCATACATTATGCATGGTAAATATAAAAATGAGGCTTTTTCCCCAGGTAATGTGACTCATCACTGTTTTGTGAATATCTCAAAACTCACTGACACAAATGACATCATGGAATTATCTCTCTTGTTTCTTGACTTAATATGATACCCAAGCCAGTAGTTATGATGTAACTCTGACATGAGCTGTTTCAAATTTTGGCCCTACATCTGGTTATATGATGGCCAGAGGCTCTCCACCTTGTTTTGTTATTTCCACTTTTTGTCTCTCAACTGCCAACCTCTGAACAAATGCTTAAATGTTACTAATATGCAGTATTTGTTGTTTTTCACTCAAAGCTTCTTTTACAGCTAATTCTGCCAATACTGGAATAGCAGAGCTATTTTCAGAACCTGCAAGAAAGAAATGCATCATCAGAATGGTTGGTGCTTTCCTTTCATCTTTGGTGGTTTTCCCATGAAGTTGTTAAAATATTATGACAAATTGCTAACTGATGTTCTCAATGTGTGTACCAAAGTCATCAGCAAGCATCCACAGGTATTACAGTCAGTCTGGAAATCATACATGCTAGGCTTGCAGACATCTTTTAATTTTTGATGACATTTATTGCTTGGTCTTGGTCCATTTGCTAACTTACTGAACAGTGATTGTCACATTGTATTCCATGGAGAAAAAAGTATTTTTCACATCAGCAATGACTTCTTATGAACATCTACTGTTTTCACATGAGCAGAGAACTCTCTCTCTCTCTCTCTACAACCAGTGGCCTTCCGTAATTTGCACAATTAGAAAATGCCACTTCAATGATCATGCTTTGGCTATGCCCATTACTGCTCCAAGGTTCCATAAGGGCTTTCATAATGCTGACTTCTCTCTCAGACATATGTAAACACTTCATAGAGATATAAACTCAATAAATGTGAAACAGGTAGAGGATATACTGAAACATCCTGTTATTATTATGCACTGATGTAATTTGATGAACTTGACTTAGATGCATAATGTAAAATATGCCATTTTGCTTCGTGTCATACCAGTATTGGAAGACATTTTGCATGGAAACATAAAATCTCCAAAACAGCAGTTTTCTTTAACAAAGAGACACATATGAACAGCCAGGATTGAAAATATAAAATAACATTAGAGCTACTGAGCGGTTGGGTCCAGTCTCAGAAATCATACATTGTATAATGCAAAAACGTGAAAGATGAAAACTATGTTGTAAGACTGGAGGGTATTGCAATGAACTATGAAAAGATCTCTTCTCATTCTGCGAGGGTAAGTTGTTGTTACCATAAACAATACTTAAGCTCAACTTAGCATCGGTCAGCTCAAGTTTTGACTAGGACTTTCATTCGTGCTGAAAATAATAATATACTGAGCCATCTTTCTGTCTTGTAAAGTTATGGTGACTGATCTGCGCCGAGAAATGATAACCAACCACAATTTCGTGACAAATAGGCCAGTTTGTGAAAAGGAAAGTTGAGCACAACAAATGCCTTTTGTACAAGGACCACTGCTGCCATTCTGTGCTCTGATATGTCCTGCTCAATGCTCTGAGTTCCCTCTATTTCGGTGAGTCTCAGTATGTTCCTTTCTCCATATTGTTCTCCCGCTATATCACTTCCAAAATACAGATTTCCCAACATTTCCACATCTCACTGTGTAATAAAGTTGTGACACATGTAGAATTAAATTTCAACTTGAATACAGTTGGAACATTCAAACAGACTGAGTAAGCCTTATGGTTTGAAATGCCAACAAAAGTGTTCCCTGGTCACTGGTAAGCCTAAGGATAGCATGTTGTTTTGAGCTAAGTCACCAATGCTAATCCGAGCACTAAGGATGCTTTTCATGAGCAACAGGATTTCATGACATCACATATGACAAATCTTAAAAGGTATTAGAAGCACCAAGAAACATAAACTTGCAGTTCACTGCTAAGAAACACCACAACTCATGTCATAAGTGAAAAAAAAATTGAAAAAAAACATTCATATGCAGACTGTTCACTTGAGATCATCATGAGTTAGCAAAATCTCCACAGTTCTCACTCCTACATTCCACTTGGCCTCTCTGGAAAAGAACCAAGAATGATAACTGAGTGTTATATCATACATGCATATATGTTCTGTAAAAATATTGTCTATAACAATTATACTGTATCATGTTTAAATATAGTCTTATAGCAGTCATTCATAATAAATATCAGTGTTTTTTTGGCAAATATATATGCATTAGAAAAAAACAACATCTTGAGGCACACGAAAAAGTGACGTCTTTTCCAAAGTCCAGAGGGTGAATTTCCCTTGAGATCTTTGCTGCAGCCCAAAAATCGTATCTATTGTGCTTTGATTAAACATAGTCAGTATACAGGAATAATGAACACACTTAAAAGGTTTGATCATTGCACTGATGATTTGTACTATTCCAAATTTCATCAGTCATACTTCTGACTTACCTTACATATACAGGCAGTACATTCATCAAGCTTCCATCTCTCTCCATTCTTTCTCTTTCTGTTGCTTTGATCTCGACACATTCTCTTGTCTGACCCATCCCTCTCTAATTGTCGAATCTGAGGACAACACAAAACAACTTCGACTAGCTGTTGTAGTCCACATACTATTCTTGTGTTAGATGGCTGCAAAAAAATTTGATAGCACAACTTTCCTTTGCATCAAGCTTTTGAAGGTGTGTTATCAGAGGACTGTCTTATCCTGTGTACTTTTCACAAGAAATAAACCATTAGGGATTGCCGGATTGGAGTGTACACAGTATACACACAGTAGGCCTAAACTGTGACTGCTTTGCTGGCAGTTATGAAATCTGTTGTTGAATAACTTAATTATGGGAAATAAATAAGAAATACAGCTCATTAAACCACCAACTCTGGGACTTTGCCAAAGTTGGCATTAAAATGAGGTTGGCGGTATAAAAGGGTTTCTATAAAGCAATATAAATTTACTATTTTACTCTATAAACCAAGTTATCTTGTAAGTTCATCCAGGAGTGTGTTGAATCACAATCTATTATTTTATGCACCTTTTCTCTGCTAGTCACAACTACTTTGGGGTCAATATTAGCACTTTCCCTGCTGATCGTGCAATAACAAATGCCGAACCTTCTCATAAGGCGAGCCAGCCACCCGTTCAAAGAGGAGAAGTCTAAGCCAATACTGATAGAGTACCAATCTCTATGGTTTTATTTCTCAAAATGTCTTGAGTGACGGGGATAATTTTGGCACATGCTGACTTAAACCAAAGACAAAGAGCCTTGTCCAATGAATCATGTTCTGGAGGTCTCTTTTTCTTATGTTAAAGACTCAATTTTGACAGTTCTGCTGTCAGTCATGTATCGGCTTTGAGCAAAACATCATGGACAATTCTTATTTTAACCAGTTTCTTCCAAGTTGTTCCAAAATGATTAGCAATATCTGGCTGAGATTTTAAGGGTCAGAACTTTGAAAAGACGCATATGTCTCGCTCTTCCCCCATAGTAAGCGACAGGCGCAAGCGTTTACTACCAGCCCCAGACAGTGCGCCAAGGAAAGACCATACCTGCTGTGTGCTATCTGAAAGTCGTAGAAGAAACCCTGCCTAAAAATATCAGCCAATCGCATGCTACAGAATAGCCACAATCTGTGCTCTGGGTCAAATGTCAGCACAAACAGTTGTGTAGAACTACATTTAGGTCAAACTAGATCTAAGCATTGCAGTTCTCAGTGTTTTGCTTTTTTTGCGACATGGTGGCATTGGCAGTATAACAGGGTGTTTTTTACTATGATTAATGAAAGAATGGGAATGTCCAAGTGTTGGTGGCAATACGCACTGTATAAAAGAAAATGACAAATGATTTTCACATTTTTCATTTTTCCCGGTTCATGCACTCATCATGATACTGTATTTGGTTATGTTTGGTGTCCAGCATAATTTTTTTTTCGAGGTCTTTGGTATTGGCTTGCCTCTACTTGCTTGAACTGAGATATGTGTTCAAGATGACCAAATCTTACTTCAAGCCTCATAATGCTTTTTGCAAGACCATGAAAAGTTTGATCCTCTTCTCTGTTCCAACAACTTTCAAGCAAAACTTTCCATCATGTTATGGTCTTTTCCAGCTCAGCGTGAACTGACTCACCACTAAAGTGTCTCAAAAGCAAGAAACGGACTAACAAATTATTTACGCTTGTATTAGATGCATTTATAAGTACCTCACTATCTTTTGTCAGATTACAATGCAACAGCCAATCAGTCTCATTAGTGACAGCTCACCTTTCTTTTTAAGTGAATTATGAGTTGATTCATCTCCATCAATGCCTCTTCCATCCCCTCTATCCTCTCATCCAACATATCCACATCCTCCTTGATACATGTTGTCTTCTCTTGTGTTTCTTTATTGCTTTCCTTGTGATGCTCCCTCTCTTGATTGTCAATTACCCCATCCATAATATTATTGTTTTCGTCAACATCATTGATGAATGTATCCTGCAGTTAGTACAAATAAGGAGAAAATTGACATAAAATATGCATTCTTGGGTGAACTACTGCATGAATGTGACTAGATGGTGAAAGTATACTCTTTTGATTAAGGAGGAATGTGTACCTGAACTGATATTATCTGGAAAGTGAGCCACTAAAGAGTTTACATGATCACTGTAAAAGATCAAGTTTGAGAAGACAGAAATGAAAATATAATCCTATCTCTAGAAAACATCCTGTACCTACCTAGTACTGAACCCAGAGCCATCAGTTTACAAGCTGAGCATGCTGCCACTACATCACAGGGATACTAACTTCACAGCAATCTAATCTTTATATTCCCACTGCATGAATAATGTCCTCCATCCCCCATGTGACTCTGACACATTTCCGATCTGTTCACACTAATGACATATGCTTTCATATTCAAATAATTACTTATGAAATGGAAAAGTGACGGGGAGGAGTTATTGATGCAGAAAATAATTATCTCTAGTTGTGTTTGGCAACTGTAGTCATGCACACTATGGTGCGTTACTCAGTATTTACTGTCTTTATTGTCTCACCTTAAAGATTGCCGCTGTCCTCACTATGAGGCAGTGGCGCAAGTTCAACACCAACACTAAGAATATATGAAAAAATTTCACACTTGCCTTTAAAGGGGTAATGTATCAATGGGAATTTATGTTGCTTTACAAGGGTTAAAAGCCACATAAACATTTTTATGGAGGAACTCAGGGTCAAGCTTACAGAATAACTGCTGTTGTTTGCCTCATAGCCCTCTGGTCTTTGCTCAGGATAGCTGTAATCTGTTGACCTTCGACCTCTAAATCGAGCGGCAAATGATGCCAGGGTTGCCCTTGTTCTGCAGTCTGTAAGAAAGAGGCAGTTAGATAAAAAAAAACAACATCAAAACTTGCTAACTGGGTGATGTACAAACTACTGTGCAAATTTCCAAGTTTAATAGTGAGATACAAAATAATTTGCAATTATAGATTATGTGGAACAAGAGAAGAGGCAATGTTTCAAAGTGGTCATCATACTTCTTCCACGATTTCTTGACTGTACCAAGGCACTGAATATGCCAGCGCTTTCTACTAGCAAAATGGTATGTTCCATCAGTAATGCATGTACCTAGAACAAATGACTTATTTCTACATTGTACATAATGTGTATATTAATGTGCTGGGTTCCTCAGACCTTTTCTTACCAGCCTATGCATCCTCTGCTTTATATTCTAAATACCTTGTCAAGGGATATAACTCTGTCAATTTTGACTAGACATCACCAAAAAAAATACATATACAGTGAAACCTCGTTATACCGCCAAGTAAGGGGCAAACAGAAACATGGCGGTATAACGAGAATGGCGGTACAACGAAAATACCATGCAGAACAAGGGAAATACGTAATTTACCAACATTGGACTGGCTACCATGTCTAAAATAATGCAGTTATTTCCCTTCAAAACACTAGAGTTAAAATTAAAAACAAGCAAGAACTAAGGATTGGAAGCGTCTGTGTCAAGTTGGAGAATGATAAGAAAAGAAGTTGACTACTACACATTACACATCCGGGTCGGAGAATCACACGAGCGCTAGGCCTACGTCATAGATCAATGTGTGCTGTTTGCATCGTACCCCGCGACCGGTGCGAACCAGTTGAAGCATCACCTCGCGCGCGCTTACGTTCGTTCGCAAACTCTCTAGGCCTATTGAGCGAGAGGAGATTGAACTGTGACCCGCCTTTCCCACTGCATGCCCCATCAGTAGGCCTATCAGGACTTCGCTTCCAAAAAGCGAAGAGTGTGTAGTAGGATTGGTGTTTGAGTAACAAGCACAGACTGTGGCGCCAAGTGATGTTCCGTCTGTTAGCTGGATTTAGGTAGAGGTGGGGAGTGGGGAGTAAGGGTTAAATTTACGTTGGCGGTATAACGAGCAATATTTACTATACTCAAGTTATGAATGTAACAGTTAAACTGTTGGCGGATGGCGGATGGCGGTATAACGAGATTTTTAGTGACTTTGTATAGGTGTCAGATCCGTTCCACGGCGAAAAGCTGGCGGTATGCGGGAATGGCGGTATAACGGGTGGCGGTATAGCGAGGTTTCACTGTATCTTTTAAATATATTAATTACTGTGATACTAGCGGGCAATGTTGTGAAACTTAAGAGTGGGCAATGGTTGGCAATCTAGTAAATAAAGAATTAATCACAATCCAAACCAGAAATAAAAAAATAAAAAAACACCACCTAAATTTCTGTTCTGGACAAGCTCTGACAAAGTTTTGGAAAAGACTAGACCTTACCTTCACAACAATCTGTCCACTGCCTCAGATCTAGTTTTGGAATCTGATCACAGTCCACGTAGTCATCATCATTCTCCACACGTAAGAATACATCCTTTTGAACTCTTCTAATGCCATCACTACTTTCACAGACTGTTGATGCCAGTGAGGTCTGTTTGATGGTCACAAGCTGCTCTGGAGTGAAAACTCCTTCTCGTTCATACCAGAACCTGAAATGTAACAATAAGGAGGAAAAAAGAAGGAAATCAGCAAATGTTGTCTCTTAATTAACAAACTCAAAGAACTTTAAAAATCACTATCAGAAAACTTGTTCAATCTTTGTTTCAACCAAGAAAAAGGAAAATGTGTTGACAGGCTTTTCTCCAATAGCTCCCTTCAAAGCTCACTCTATCCTAGAGCTATAATCTAGGCAGAATTTTCTTAATAAAGCATGATGCATCTAAATGTTGCTGTCAGTGCTGTGGTTGTTTTCTTTATGGACTGGGATAATAACCTATCTTAATTATTCATTTAATGAAATGAGAGAGCAAATGAGGAAAAACTATGCGAATAGAACACTCTGTTTCCTCTTCAATACAACATTACATAGGCAAAAATGCATGCAACTGCTTGGAGTTCTTTGTGAAACTGAACAGCACATGGCATTCACACATTACTAGCTTCTATGACCATTTCCTCTAAGTCTTTATATAGAATGGGAGTGGACTGGGAATGACAATGGCCTCTATACATATCACTGGCCCACTGGAAGACTGTTGTAACTAAATTTTAGAGCCAAAATAGCTTTTGATGCCTTATAGGAGGAGTGGCCAAGGTGCACAGCTGGGTGCTCTCCTTCACAGCAAGATAATGCATTTTCAAGTTGGTAAAAACGAAATCTAATTGTGATGTTTTGTTAAGTTACCACACTTGAAAGCTTAGAGTTACCATAGTTTTCCATCAGATGATATGCCCTAACAATGCTGTGAAACATTAATTAGAACAACTTTGAACAAAAACTTCACCTGTCACCATCTCTCAGCCTTTTAAACTGGCCTGCTATAATGCACACAAATGTGGGTCCTATTTTGCCACCTTGCATCAGAGTCTCACTGAGCCCTCCAATGAAGAGATCAATATTGTCTGCATAGAAAAACAGTGGACACAAAGAATGATTAGATACATGCCAAGGGATTGAACCTAATTCCATTTACACACTTTGTGTTGAAGATTACACTGAAATGGCACATGTTAGAATACTCTGAAGAGATATACTTTGCATTTTTAAGGGAGATGCTTTTCCTCCACAAAATTGAATTCAGCTCAAATCATCCATTTCTTCAGTCAAACTATATTATAATTTGTACGTTAGCTAGCAAAAATATGTTTTCACCCACATTTTGTCTGAATAAGCTAGCAGTCTGTAAAGTGACCTTTGGCGTGAAGATTGGCACACCTGTGGACATGTCTGGAATGCAGTGTGATGTTATTGGCAACAAGTAACAAATATCTGAAGATTGCTGCAACTATAGCAGATAGCTGTCCTAGATTTATCAAAAAACACCTGTGAGATCTTCCCAAGACTGCAGACAATTCATAAATATAGGTCATGAACAATCAAAGGAAAATCATGCGGATTCTCATGTAGAATTTAATTTTGTCCCTTTAGTTCTCATGTTGTAGTTAACCTGAAACTCTTCCAAACTGCTTATCACAGCACAGGGCTCCTGATTCATGACTATAAGTGACTGATGGGTCTGAAATCTAAAACAGTTACCTGGGTGTCCATACAAAGCCTGCAATTTGTCTCGTGTGTCTTTGTACTGAATCTCCTCTCTCAAGTCCTCAAAGGTGTTCGCTCTTTGAAGTCCACAGTGTTCCCTGTAGTCATTGTAAAACTGAGTGCCATGGTCCCGACCTCTCTGGACATTCAATGATGCCAGATCCTGTCCTACAGCATTTGCAAGCTGGAAGAGCCTCTCTGTCAGCTCCGAATTGAAGAATTCACCTGAGGAAGATAAATGCAAGATGATCAGATCTTCACAAACCTCCGCACAGATGGAACATATTTGAGACATGGAATAAAGATACAGGCATTCATATAGATGTACCTGGTAATCTTGCACTTCTTAAAAACCTCACATAGGCAGAATTTATTTTGGGCCCCACATAAGCCAAATTTATTTCGGTCAAGATATCTTTCCTTACGATGAGTACTATTAAACAGAAGACATGTATAGCTATGTATGCTCTGTTCTGACAAAAAATGTCTCAGCTTGAGCAAGAGCAGCTATGTACTAAGTCTTGCTTCGATACTCTATCCCTTAAAAAATTCACCTCTGGCACTAGTACATTGTTACCTCACTGGTCTATAATAGTTATGAAAATAACTCAGATCCAGACACAGGCTACAGCCAAACCTGGTTTGCCAGTTTTCTGTATATGTGTAACTGGGTGGCAAAGTATACTATTCATTATCACTAGGGGGGAGGAATGTGAGCTCGATCTGATAATTTCTGGAAGCTGTTTGACACTATCTTGGGAAATGTGACACTAGGAATTTTACCTTCTTACTGTAAAGATCAATTTTGAGAAGATGTTGAAAAAACCTACTACTACACAATTTCCTGTCCCCACTGAGGACCGAACCCAGGGTCTCTCAGCTTGCAATCTGTATATGCTACCATTATACCACATGGGACACTAATTTTAAAACAATTTAAACCATAAAGAGCTACTGCCTGAATTTATTCCCTAACTTTCACATGTGAGCTTAGTGTTCAGCCATGACCTTAACACACGTACCAACTGCTAACATATGGTGAACACCTGCTGAGGCGACTAGGTTTTAGGGAGGACTCCTCCTTTTTCTTACTTACAAATAGTGACCACCTGCTTAATCTTGACTGCTTTTTCCCATTTCCCAAATACTATAAAATGTGAGAACAAATACTGTGTAAGGCAATCACCACTTAGTTAATCTGAAATCCCGAAGGTTCATTACAGGGCTGACCACAGAGTTAAGAGGTTTTCTACATTAAACATAATAGGATGTGTCTTATTTTTGTATCAAATAGTGGTGCGAAGCTTGTGATCATGCTACATCACCTTGGGGAACCACTAGAGAAAGAATTTCTGTACTTTTTGACCGAACAAATCAGGCTGTGTAAGTAAATTACCTATCCAATGCAATTGCTTTTATAAGGAACAAATGATGGTTGCCATTATAGGTTCTGTGGTATATTATGAATACAGTTATACCTGGCATGCGTTTCTTGGCACCTCTGCCAAACAGGCCTCGGATCAATGGATCAATTCCTCCTTCCTCAACAAGTCTATAGGGAGCAAAGAAAGCCTGATGAAGTGGCAGATGCCCTTCAGGAACCTCGTGGAATGTTTCATTGAGACGGAAGAGCACAGGCTGAATCAGTGTATGGCCAAATCTGAAAGCTGCAACAGCAAACTCATTGACGATGGATGGGTTGACATCAGGCTTGTAGCCCTCATAGGGTCCAATAATGTCCATCCCTGATGGACCAAGAATCTTGGGGAGCCAGTGTTTGTAGGTGATGTGTTGGAACAAGGCTCCTAAAATTTTTCTTCCCTGAAAAGCAGAAGAAAACTTCATGAACATGACTGTGTGAGAACTTTATATAATACTCAAGTGACAGTATGCAGTGAGTGGTCTACCTTGCCATCCTTGGGTCTTCTTCTCCCCAGCTTTTCACTGAGAGAGGTGAAAGAAAAGTTTTTTATATCAGTGTTCTCATAACAGATATATTCAAGGTAATAATCACTGGCATTTACAGGATGACACAAGCGCTGATTATGATGCAATTCCCAGTGCTGACAATCTGACTCTCATGGTAAAAAGGTTATTAGATTCCAGACATGACATCAATCGCTTTGGAAAATTAATATAAAGATCTTCCTTCTGGAAATTAAAAAAAGATTTTACTTTTAATTACAGGAGAGATAAAGTGGTTGTCTCACACCTTACTCTGAAAGAAACTATAAGAATAAACATAGATATCATTTGCTGAAAATTC
The DNA here is from genome assembly GCA_033807755.1 of Ellobium chinense. Taxonomy (NCBI): domain Eukaryota; kingdom Metazoa; phylum Mollusca; class Gastropoda; order Ellobiida; family Ellobiidae; genus Ellobium; species Ellobium chinense. The sequence continues at coordinate 715,244 of JAWQUT010000141.1, forward strand.
CCCAAGAGAGTTTTTTTTTTTTAACATCAGTACATATAATCTCATAATCGCTGCTTTGGACAGTAACTCCTGGTATTTAGCTAATGCTGTATAGTATTTTAGTTGCGCTTGTCACGCTAGATTCTAAATATTGGTATTTCACATAATATTCAAGTGACACAAGGCCAGTTCTACTGAATGAGAGCGTTTGGCTGACATAGATAATGTCAGTCATATGAACAGAAATAACCTCATGGTAGATCTTGTTCCCATCCCAGTGAGGATTGATTCTGTTGAGCACTGTAGCAATGTGGTTGTGCTGTCTCATCCACAGTGTGTGCATGGCAGTTAAGGCTAGCTGTTCATTGGCACGAACATCACCAGCAATAAAGCATGGAACATGACGCTTGTTAGGCTCGATCTGACAGTCAGCATGATCAAGAGTGTCATCATCAAAAGGTAACAGGCGCCTGGTGCCAGCAGATGAGGGACCTAAAAGACATTTACAAACAGTATGGTTTTACTGTTGACAGGTGCCAGCAGATGAGGGACCTTGAAGATATTTACAAGCAATATGGTTTTAGTGTAGACTGTGTTTTGATATTTCAGAGGACCGCTAACTTCAGCTTGCTGTGAAATGCCTGTCATTGTTGTTGTCCTTCTGAATTGCAAATAGTTGTTTAACATAGAATAGTTGCCCTATTCAGAGACCTCCAAACAATCTAAAAGTGGTTTTTCTAGATGTAGAACATGGGGATGACATAAAAACAACTACAGTATATGAAATTTGACAAAACATTACATGCCATGTTAAATGATAACGGTAGTTTCAATTATGAAATCAGTTGGCACACAGTGTTTGTTCTTTATCTTATAAACTCTTTAAATAATTAATTAATTAACATGCCATGAGTTTTCTTACTGTGCATTTACTGTAACTTATATCCAAAGTATTTATATAGACCAATGGAAAGGATAGGGAGGGTGCAGATGAGGCAGGATGATTTCTCCTTGTGTCCATGAATTCTGGTTAGCAACATACAGGCCAAACAAAAAGCAGTTCTTGGTGAGGTGAAAACAGGAGCTGGTCCTCTTTAACTTGACATTTTGCAAACCCTTCAAACGATATTCACAAAAAGGACGTCTCCCTCACTAGGGTCATTGGTTTTGAAGTTTGTATGCTAAAAACTCCCTTCTTCATCTTGGTTCAGCACAAAAAGTGATACCACTCCATAAATTCCTAGGCAATGGTTTAAACTAATCTTTGACTGCCCACATTTAGTCTTACCTTCTCGAAGTAAACCTCTGTTGCTGGCTAAATCTCTCAGGTTACTGGCTGCACGATCATTGCTGCCATAGACATTGCTGGCATCAATGAAAGATGTGAGTGCATTAAGCTGTGCTCTTGGTGACACTGTATTGAAGAAGAGAGATGTGGAGTCTGAGTTGCAGGTGGCACTGCTTCTGGTAAATCCCAAACACTGATGGGTTCGGATTCTTGGATCAGATGCAGGAACTGAGATTGGGTAGCATGGATTGGTATTCTCACATGTTTCATTACATCTTCGTCCATCACTGAATCTGGCATAGCTAATTGCCTGAAAAACAGAGAAGAATGAATTGTTGACCCCTGCAAACAAATAAATAAAATCCAAATTAATTTAATTTCATCTAAAACAATTTAGTCCAGTATGTTTTAACTTCAGTTTGATTTTTTTTTTTCAAACCAATACAGGTAAATAATGTGGGGTGAATTAAGTGTATTACAGTGTTTATTTTCCCAGAGCATGATAACATGTAATCGGGCACACTTTTTAAAATAGTAATTTCTCATTGTCTATGTGAAAGCAATATTTGTCTTTGCCATCACGGTGAGCAGGAACGAGTTATTGTGTGTATGTGACACAACGTGATGTAATCTACACAAGTTCAATGACCACTGCCTGCAGTCAGATAAGGATAGACTATTGTAAACATTTGCAGAAGATTAAAATTTCCAGAACTAAATGTTTAATGGATCAGTTGTTTTCTGTGAACAGTCGCGAAATGTGTCAGGGTCATGGGTGAACAGTAGGCTCACATTTGAAAGTTAGGGAACATATATACTGGCAGTAAATATTTATGGATTAACTTGCTGTGAAGTTAGTGGTCCTGTGGTGTTGTGGTTGCACATTCAGACTTGCAAGCTGAGAGACCCTGGGTTCGAATCCCATTAGGGATGGGAAATTTTCTAATGTAGGTTTATTTTGGCCCTTCTTCTCAAAATTGATCCTCCACCCTAATTTGGTAAAATCTCTGATGACATACATCCCTAGATAATGTGTAGCATCTAAGAAGTTATCAGATTGGGCTCACATTCCTCTCCTTTATAATAGAATGGTGTATGCCTTGCTATTTGGTTATGTATATACATGAGTCTGACCCCAACATACCAGTTAACTCACTAATATGAAATCAATCTGAGTTGGTCTTAACAACATATATGATGACTTTACAGAGTACAACCTTCAATGCAAAAACTCATCAAGCAAAGGGACAAGTATTTAAACACTTTGTCTCTGAGCTTGCCTCAGAGCTGCAAAGCTTTGAAAGTTCATACATATTTTTCTCACATCTCACTTTCCTTCCCATACTAGAGAAATGAGAAATGAGTACAATAGATGGGGATAAGTAAATAACCAACCTGTGGGGCCAAGTCCATATCATGGTCAATAAACTGTCCCCACTGCATGAGCATGTGGGTATACAGATCATCATTGGTGATACGGTCAGAGGACATGAGTAATGATGATACCAGACGAGCACTGGGAAGGTGAGTACCTCTGTATAACTTGTGTCGATTCCAACCTGAGGGAACAAAAGTAATAAATTAGATAGACACCTGCCAAGTTGTAGGCATATTTTATTTGACACAAACGACCAAACCACATCTAGATATCTCCACATATTTACAGGGCTCCTCTTTTAGTCATGATTGTATTCAAATACATATATAGTAAACATAACGCTGACAGAAAACAAAACTCCAATTTTTCTTGATGCCAGATCATTTTAAAAACCATCAAATTTGAGGAATCTGGGCTCATAATGTAAACTTGGCTGCAGTCAGCACAACAGGTAGTGACATCATGCGCATGGATGCCAATTTAAAAAGTGACACAGGTTGTACAGAGGTGGGAAAATATTTTTCAGTTAAATTGTAAATCTGAGGAAAATTAGAGGAGAATTAAACCCATATGACTCTATACCAAAGCATGTGTTTTTGTCTTTTTTTTTTAAATAAAAAAATTATTTTTATCTTTGATTAGCTGCAGAATGCTGCTGGAGTGAAGAGGATATAATAATAATAAATTTCTTGTTCATCATTCTTTTTTTGGTGGGTATAATCAAATGAACTTTATAAGTAAAGGTAAATGACATATATAAGTTGCAGGAATGGAGGGAGTGTCTCTCCTTAATATAACTCTTATATGTATGGATTTATGAGAAATGCAGTTTCCCTTTGTCATCCATGCCTATGTAAACAAAAGCATTAAGATTATGTTAAGTTTATTATATTATGTCCACATTTCCATAACATAGAGCACATTTCATGTTCATTGGAATCTTCCAGCGTACATTAAAACAAAGTACGCATATGGAATCAGGAGTGCCTAAGCCCCTGTGCCAGTCTTTTTGCAGATAATTGTATGTATATATTGTCTGTCCCCAGATTTGATTGTATCTGAGGTGGCCTGGTAATTTCTATGTCATTTTGACTTACCAACTGGAGAATTAAAGCCATTCTCATATATGGGAGGCAACAGCCTGTTGAATGGAGTGTTGGATGCACCCCATGTGGGGTTCTGAAGGTTGTTACAAGAACCATCCATGGTGCGGTAACGACGGTTGAAACAGGTGTCCGAGCAGTCTACATTGTGGGTACGTCGCAAACATCCAGACATGTTGGCAATCAGGTGGAGATGGGCTGGGGACACTAACTCCTGATATGATGCACCTGTACGTAAACCCAGTTTATAAGCTTGTAATATAGAATTTAACTAGACATGCCAAGGAGCTTTTTTACTTTCATATGGAATGAAAAACTGAGACCTTATATCACAATTAGGGTTGGATTCAGCAACAACAATAGTCCTATTATTTTGTGGCCTATATTGTGGCTAACATAGCTTCACATTAATTTAATAACATGAAAACAAAAACAAATGTAAAAGTACCAGTCTGAAAATATTCCCTGATGTTCTTTACATAAGTAACTATATTTTTAGACCATTTGAGGTCTCAGAATAGAGCAGCCTACTTTACAGGATTGTAAATACCACCACATAACCAAACATGCAGCCTGACTGCATTCCAAGGAACACTGCTTATTAATATAAATAATAATATTACTATGATATCATTGGCTCAAATATAGATGTAGACAACACTATGCGGATTCTGTATTATGCAAGTATGAACTCCTAAATATATAATATACACTGTCCACATGTAGATTCAGTAAAAGTCTGATTTTGGTATCATAGAAATGATCTTGCTTAATGAAATCTCAGTACCTGAATCATCTAAGTCATAATCATGGCCTTCATTGACATGTCTGTGGATAATCTCAAGTGTTTGCTCAAATATCTCTTCTGCCCTAGCCAAATCCAATGCTTCTGGTGCAGGATAGCGGAAGGCTGCTAACAGATCCTGAAAATGGACATTTAACATGGAAAAGTCATGAATGGTGTCATGAGTGTCACATGATTCCAACTGAAAATGTTTCTTATAATATAACATGTAAAACCATCAAGTTGACAATGTTTCGCACACTTAAATATTTCACACTTTATACGCAAACACAGGTAATGAGTACAGTACTTTTTATAACAATTTTTCTTCTTTTCGCCTAATGATTATTTTCAGACAATGCTTAAACACTAATACATACAACTGCTTAACAAACATGGATTTTGCATCGTGTTAGTCTTTTAGGATGTTAATTTACACTGGGTTTTATATATATATGGATCTTTCATTACCACATCTTTTGACCAGTTACCTAGTGTTAAGGTACAGAAGCATGCACGGTGACCCGAGTAAATAGTATAGTACTGCTGCTTCTCAAATCACACTAAGCTTTCTAATAGGGATGTTACAACTTTGCTGATCAATCCAAGCTGCTCATTCCCCTGCCTTGTTTGCCGCCAAAGCTGCTGCTGTTTGCCATAATTGCATGTCAGAATAATATGTTTTCCCCTCCTTGCCTCCACCTTCCAGACTTATCAGCACCTCTCTTGAGGACTCTGCATCCCAACAGTGAAGCATTGTGATCTCTACATAATATCAACAAAGAGGTGTGAGACTGTAAACTTATTGCGCCTGGTTGATCTTTTGAGTTGGCTCATTATGCAACAGATCAGGTCTTTGTAAGATTTTTGTTGTCCTAGATGATGTTTCCTTACTGTTGCCACTTAAGTAATAGTAAACCAGGGGAGCACTTCTCTCAGGCACAAATAATTTCAAGAGCAAAAGAGATAAAGAAAGAAAGAAAGTAAAGAGGGAAAGGAAAAAGGAGAAAGAGAAAAGAGTCAGAAGGCAGCAAATTGAGAAAGAAAAGAGTGGAAAAGAAAAAGGAGAAAAAACCAAACAACTGAGATCAAAACTTTGTCTTGCTAATAGATGAAAAAAGGTTGGGGGCGGGGAGGTGGGGTGGGGTGAAAAGGGAAGGACAAGGGGCTGAGCTTGATTTCAGAGGCAAAGAGAAGAAGGTGCCAACTTTTACCTTCCAGGTGCAATTATACTATTATTCTACCACTAGTTGTGGCTGGTTAAGTTCCTATTTGTTTCATAAGTTCAGTTGTCTGTCATTTTCACTGCTCTTCCTTGTAAATTGATGAGTATGGTTAATAAGTATGGTTTAGTATGGTTTTGGTTGGTCCTGTGTGGAAACCATTATCCATGCCTCACTGCACTTTCTGATTTCTCCGCCATTATCAACATTATGACCATCATTATTGTTATTATTATTATCATCATCATTATCACAACTATTGCCCTCATGCACACCAGCACAGCTATCATAATCTTCAGCATCAGTATCTGAAATTACAAAATCAACCTTGAAGACCAGGAAAGAAAGTTTAGTAATGGCTAAAGTATACATACCTGCACAGAATGTGATCGGCTACGATCAAATAGCTGGGACAACGTTGTATTGACTGCAAAGTTGACCTGGCTGGTGGCCTGTGGGATAGCATTGCTAACGAACCTATCCCCAGGTCGTGCTGCATTGGTGCCTGTATCAGAATATGTATTTCAAATTATTGAACAAACACTGCTTTCGGTCACAGACTCCTACACTTCTGTTACTAAAATTTATTGCTCACATTGTTAGTATACACATAATTCAGAATCCAAAGGTAAGGAAGTATGTTAGCCACTGCCTACAGCTCACTGAACAACTATGCAGCACTCCTGTATGCATCTGGACAGCAGGATTTCTATCATTGGAAAACAATAAAGTGTAACATTTATACTAGCCAAGACTTATTTTCATTAAATCCAGCTCCAAATAATGTTGTGAGCTCTTTCACATTCAATGTTTTTGAATTACCACAATTTCTGTATGATCTTACAGACAGTCAAAGCAAATAGGCTACTTTATCCAGAATGCACATACCATACATGAATTTTAATCAGTACAGTTGATTCACTGCAACACTTTGGGTGTATGAAAAATGAAAGGAATAGTGATAACCCAGTGAAGTTTATGCAGAAAATACAGTATTCCATCACTTGAGAAATTTGATTGAGTGGAAACTGATCTCCAGAAAACATCTGTATTTATCTCTGACAATAGGTTTTCGTTTGAAAGTACCAATAGCTTATTATAAACTCAGTTAGTTCACAGTGGAAGAAATGGCCTTAAGTCCACTCTGAATGCTTACTCAAATATGTATTAAAGACCTTTATTCTTTTCAAGCATCTACCCACCTTGTACCTGCAGAAATATAGATTTGGTGGCTCTCCCCACAACATTCTCAGCAATGCAGTCATACCTTCCTGCATCATGCTGTTGCACATTGTTGATTTTCAGCTCTCCAGCCTGGAAGTAAACAAAGTAGTGACACGTTTACATCACAAAGTGGGGCTGTATTATATCTACATCAAGGCCAGGAAGCAAAGCTATGACGGATGTGTCAGAACAGCCAAAACATTGTATGTAACATATGCAGCTCATGTTCAACTTCCTCATAAATAGACAAAAATTCTGCAGACCTGGGCACCTGGTGTAAACCCCACACAGATTTAATTATTTGCAAGGTGTAAACTTATAACATGTGGTATTGGATTAAATGGTGGAAGTATCCTCTGGCGTTTCAAATGTTTCAGCTTTATCCCACTTGTTTTTATATGGTGCATGATAAGGTTGCGTAGCTCTTAAAGTTCTATTATGTCTCATGAATCAACCTTAGCAAAACAAGTAAGGGGCATGCTTTTTTGTTTATTCTCCTCTCCCCTTCTCCACCTACGCACACTCTGCTTACAAATGAAAGCCTTTAGGAAACAAAAGGTTTCCACACTGTAGAATGGTGTATCTATGATTGCATGAAAACCTTCAAAAACATGTGATAGAGCATACTCTGAAGCCCTGATTTTGTCAGGAATGTAGGCTGGCACTTTACTTGAACCATGATGGAAAAGAACAGTGGGAAGATCAAGGAAAACATGAAAAGAATTGTTTTAAATGAGCTCAATTAGATAGGTGCAACGTAAAATTCCACTAAGGGGACAGCACCTCACAGGATCCTCCGGAGAGTGTTGTGTCATCCCAAGGCCCTCTAGGGTACGGTACCACTGTGTTTAGCAGCAGTGGGCCTTCTGTAGGCCATCACATTCGATGGGAACCTAGAGTTATAAATTATGACCCTGGTGATCTACTTGACTTCACCTGAATATTAATTCTGTTTCTACTTTGCAAGACTCGACCCTCACTCATCCAGTCATATAGTGGATCTGGTTTGCCATCAGCCACACAATGCAAGGTGATGTCTGACCCTGTGATTGCTGAGACGAGATCACTACTTTGTGAGAAGCTGGGAACCTCTGAAAAGACAACAGATGCCAGTTTGTGTAAGCACTCAGTGCTCATGTATGAACAACTTCAAATGTCAAGAAGGCACACAAGTGGTACATGCTCTGGAACAACATGGCTGTTTAAATCTTGTAGGTGGTTTTGCAGTTCCAAACTTCTCAATGTATACATGGTATCCTTGCAATAGTGTAAAAATGCACTTTATGTCTTTGGTTTGCCAAAAAAATCTCAGTTCAGCTGTGCTTAATGATTTCCCTGATTCGTTTCCTGCTGACTTTGCAGAAATCAACATCATGTTTGCTGGAACATGCTTTATTTGGCCACCCTACTGAGCCAACCAGGGAACTAGGCCCACATAAGATGGTTCATTTTGCTCATCTAGATTATAAGAATGGACAGGAGGTGTGGCACCATTTCCAAATGTGAGAAGCTCCGAAACAGCCGTGTATAAAATTCATTGGAACCATTAACCTGCATGAAAGTTGATAGAAGAGGTTTATAGCCATCAAAGGGGCAAGATTCCATTAATAATGTATGGCGAAGTTTGTGTCGCTTGCGTCGCTTGCTCTCTTTTGTTCTTTTTACAGATGAGGGTAAAATGACATATCTGCTATCCATTCACTGATGATGCCAGGTAGTGTGAAGCTGTTGAGCACCTGTAAATGTATTCATCCAGTAGCCTCTTGTTCACTGAGCAGACTAAATTGCTACAGTGATAATGCATGGATCTCCATGTAGCAGACAATCTTATTTCAGTCATCTGATGTCCCATTCATAAAATGGGTGTCCATGCTAATTATATAATGATTAAAATAATGTTCATATGATATCAGTCTTACCAATGACTGAAACTAGGATGACTCTGCCCAGGTTCTATACAAAACTTTTAAAGGACATGCAATGAATTAATTAAGATTAATCACAGATTCCTACATCATCATCAACAATTATCATCATGAAGGAGGAGGCTTACAAAGCACTTTACTGAATTGCCAAATAGTTGAGCATAAAAGGTATTCAAAGAAAATCAAGAATTGCGAAGCACATAATCATTCCAACTTTGCAGCACTCCCATATAAAACAAATGCAGAGCATAAAGATTAATAAAACAACTATGAGTTAAATGTATAATAAACAGCTACAAAGGAGGTCAAAAATTTTCATCAACTGACTGTTCATAACATGGTCTGCATTTGCTCATAATAAACACTTCAAACATACAAAGAGACTAATGAAATAGCTTTTCATTTTCACTCACCATTTTCAATGATACGGAGTCTGGCACTTGCAGTTATCGCTCCCGCAGCATTTTCAGCTCTACAAGTGAAAGTGCCTTGGTCAGTGGCTATGATGTTACTAATCCTCAACACCTCACCATTCCTGTCAAGCTCATACCTTCCATTGTTACGCAACGGACCACCTGAGGACAATATATAACTATAATAAGTTTACATACAGCCACTGCAACACCTCTTCTCCAGATTTATTATTACTAATGTATAAGTGTTACTTAAATACATATCTAAGGCCATCTCTGAGTGCTTGAATATTTCCATTACTGTCATTACTCCTATCAGAAACTGCTTGAAAAAAAAATTGTCACCATCATTATCTATATTCACTGTTTGTTCACAAATAGACTACACTCCTCACTTCTTTTATCAACTCATTAGCTCTTGCTCTATATCATATTCCTATAAGTTGATAAAGTATTAGAAATGAGGCATGTCAGATTCCAAACACTATTATGTGAAGGAACTCAATAAACTGTCAGAATAATCACTGTCACTAACATATCACAGAACCTCATAAATTCAGATTTCAGGGAAAATGGCTCAGAAATTTCTGAGATATTTGAGTTCTTACAACAAATCAGATGTAGAGATGCTAGCTGATGAATCTCAAATTTTGCAGATAGATCTATAATTTTATGAACCAAATCCCTTATTCACAACTACACACAATTATACTGCCCTTCTTATAGGAAATATCTTGTGATCAGACCTATCAAGGAATTTGCTCTCATAGCGCCAACTTGGTAACTTTGGCTTGCAGAGGCTGTAATATTATGCACTCTACTGGCAAGCATGTAATAATGCTTGCTATTTTTGTCAGCCAGTGAAAACAGGGCTTACCTTGCATTTTGCCCATTGCATGACTGATAATCATTCCTTTGGTTCATGCACAGAGGAGCCTCTCTAACTTCCCTGAGGACCCAAGGGGCCAACTGGGACCATTGATAGATCACTTACATTTCCTTCCTCACCATATAAGGATGTCTTGCGAAATCTGAGACCTGAACTTGAAAAGATGTGGATTTCCATACCACCACCAGAGAAACCCATAAAACCCACAAAACAAATACAGCGACAGATTTTTACTTTTATTTATTAGACAAAGCAAAGAACTAGCGCTTTGCAAATGAGAAGAAAAGGTTTACAGTCATGACATTTTACTGTAGTTCAAATCACATTTTATAAAACATTCACCATAGAGACAAACAGTTCAGATGTTTACATTATCATCAGACATCATTAATCTTATCTATTACTTCAATTAAATCATGCAACTGATGATTCTCATGTCAACCCTCATCTTCCAATCTATGCCTACCATCTTTGGTCCAAGTTATCACTGGCTGTGTATCTCCCCTGGCTTCACAAGAGAAGTTGGCTGAGACTCCCTGGATCACACTCACATCTGCAGGGGCACTTATGATGACAGGCCGCACTAAAATAAAGATGTAAAACAAAATAAGTTTAGATAAGTTGTGATACTGGTACCTGGATGCATATGGCTAATGTGAATAACCGGACTATCTCTTGTTTTTAAAAACAAAATAAATTTAGATAATTTGTGATATTGGTACCTGGGTGGTTATGGGTAATGTGAATAGCCGCACTGTCTGTTGTTAACTGTTTTACATCAAAACAATCCTACTAACTGACAGTACTACTACCTGCCATTTATTAGAAAGAATGATAACTTTGCTCCAGTGAAACAGCTGAAAGAAAACTAGGAAGGTGGTAATTTCATATCTAGAGATTTAATTCTGGTCTATGCTGAAAAGAAGATTATTCGGTGCTAATCTATGTGTTAAATTCAAACAAAGTCTCAAGACAGCTGATACATGTAAACAGACTTGTTTCAAAGAATAATGCAGAGTGAAAGGGTGTTATAACATGAACTTGATCATTCTGATCAGTCAGGAGTTTTCTTTTGTGCCTGCATGCAATTTCTACACAGTGAAACTTACAAAAGCAGATTGTCTGGCTCAGCGGAATCAGTGAGTTTAGCTCAAAGAAGATGAAAATTTACTCATGAAGGTATCCAGGGAATGTGTGATGCAAATGTTATGTTCCCAGCTGACCTACCTAAAACCCTAACACGCGCAGATGATGAAATGGTTTGTACTGAGTTTGAAGCGCTACACTCATACAGTCCTGCATCAGACACTCGAACATTGTTAAGGAACAATGCCCCATTGTCCAGCTGTCGAGCTCGAATGTTGCCACTGACCGCATCCGAGTTGTGCGTCCAAGTGATGCCAGGTCTTGGATTCCCCGTGGCTTGGCAAGGAAGTGTGACATCATCACCTTCTATGACTGTTATATCATTGGGCGTCTCCATAAATCTTGGAATCACTGAGAAGGTAAGGAGGTAAGTGTGCTTAGTCACTTAAGTAAAATCACAAACTAGATGAGGTGATATGTAGCCTATCAGTTCTCTGTTGAGGATGCATTATGTGGAATCCACTTTCAAGTAATGTTAGTCCTGAAAGTATATTTTACAATGATTATTATCTACAAATTTTGGATCGCAATAACCAATAAATCACAATTAAATTTGCAGATATCCAGCAAATTCTACAACAAGGTGTTCTAAACAGGCTGAATAAAAAGAGAACACCCCATTGTCTCTTGCTAACGTGTTGTGCATTTTTTTTTTATCTCATTCATAGTGTATGGCTCAAGCAAGCTGCACAATCTCGTTGCTGCCCCATTTTGCACCTAAACGTTTGTGTTTCCCGAGAACAACCACATCCACACATTATTCTTACCATTGTCACCAAAGTATCTGAGCTCCACCTTGCTGGCCTTCACCATGCCTGCTGCATTCCTGGCTATGCACTCATACACCCCTTTGTCAGAGTCTTGAGCAGATTCAATCATCAATGTGCCATCATCTAGAATTCTGTATCGATCCTCCACATTGGTGTCAATGACATTGCTGCAAAGACAAAAGTAAACCCAACATGGATTTAATGAATACAAATATGCATGATCATATTTCAGAAGTTCAGAGAGAAAAAAAAATGTATCAAACATATACTGGTCTGAAACAATGATGGCTCAGTCTGCGTTTTATGTCACTGTCCACAACTACATAAACTGTTGCCATACAAGAGTAATTCTTCTTATCGTCACCTATTTCATCATAACTACTATACATATCATAAAATAATATCATCAGGACTACAGGTGTGTTGCTCCCACGCGACAAGGGCGGTCCTTTTATTTTGTGGGCGGTCCCGCGGAGAGTGTGATACACAGGAACTGCGATTTAAGCAACTAAAGTGGGAGTCTCTCAGTCTCAGCAACGAATGCACATAAACAAGGTTGCTGACCTGCGAGTGGTGTATGCTGTTGTTACGTCTTTGCTGGAAGAGGAAGAGGATGATGTCCTCATTTATTTGCATACATATCAACCTTGATTCTTGCCATATTCTCCTCCTACACAATGCCATTTAAAAAGGTTCCAAAGACAAACTTGAAACCGTAGACAATTGTCGCCAATGTTGCCAAGCTTCTACTTCCGGTGTGCCGCAAGGAATTCCAAATTTTCTCAATAACTTCTAAACTCCGCCTACGTCCCATAAGAGATTTCGCGAGAGCAAAACGCTGATTTCATATGATATTATTTAGAACATCATCATTGTGAACCAACCTATTATATCATAAACAACAACAGAGTGATATGGTATCCATAACTGCAGGTGAAAAAAAGAAGAACTCATCCACCACCACCGCCACCAGCACCACCTCCGCTACCACATCAACACCACCATCACTATTTAAATCTAAAAAAAAAAAGTTGGACCTACTCATTGTGTAGCCACATGATTTCTGGGTCAGGGTCACCCTCTGCCCTGCACGTGAAGTAGGCTGTGTTCCCAAAGGTCACATCCACATCTCGTGGCTCCATCGTAATGGTGGGTTTCTCTAAAACACCAGATGCAAAACAGGATGCAACAAAAAAAAAATTAATAACACTGGTTTGTATGATGTTCTATAAATCAGACATATAATATATATATATACTGNATATATATATATATATATATACATAGCTTGAAAAACATTCATTACAACCCTAGATTACCTCGTGACTTTAAGCGTCTGATTTCCTTGCTTATCTTGCAAATATTCTGAGGAAATCTGAGTGAAAACATAATACTTATAATATCTATGTAGTTAAATGTAAGTGAGGCCTACGTATCCCTTCCTCGTGGTCACTTGACAAGGGTAATATATATATCACCATAACTAATGCACCATTTTGCATTTCGGCGTGCATTTTCCATGACAAATCCAAAGACAGTAGTAGCAGAGTTGTACATCAAGGCATGTTCAATGAAAAGTGATTCCCCGCCTCCCCCCCCCCCCCCCCCCCCCCCCCCCCNCACACACACACACGCACACAACACACATAAAAACAGGACTTTGAGATGTGTTTGTCTGGAACATGCCGTGAGGGTGCTACACTACTGCAGCTCTCTCTTGAATTGACATAGAAGGTTGCACGCCATTATGCCAGAAACGATGCATTACTTACGGTGCTGTATTACCCTAGCCACCTTATCAAAGCCGCCCACACCCGGAAGTACTTGACTGCATAGACATCATTCGTATGTATGCAAAAATTACAAGCTATTCGTATTGTTTATATGGATAGATGGGACAAACTTGAAGCCCTCATTCTGAGAGATGCATGCTGTTTAAAGCTGTTCAGGTGTGTTAGTGCATGAAAAAATGCAACAAATTGTGTGACTAACAGGGAGCTTCTATTTTAAGTTCGAATCTTTTTTTACGGACCGCTAGGGCATAGGTAGGTAGGCGCATATGGCATTTCCTGGTGTAACGATCGTATGAAATGTAACAAACTGCATCAAAAGTAAATTTCACATCTTGTTTACAACGTACAATATGATCGTAACATCGCCAAATGCCACTTCTGCATGTTTATCTCTGCCAGAACTGTTCATAAGTGATCCGGACTTGGAATTAAAGTACTGTATCTCTAATATTCAAAAGTATTTAATATCCGGCGCTAGCATTACCCCATTTCCTTTTTCTGATGACTCATGAGCGCGCCAAAAGATTACTAAGCGAAGTGATAAGCTGACACGCAAATCTTGTCTCAATGTAGAAGTCTAGAGCTTTCAATATCAGCTATAATCTGTAGTGTGACAGCTTTCCCCTTGACTATGTAGAATTAAGAATATTAATAACACTAATGCTCATATTTTAGTACCAGTTTGCACAGATGCACATAAGGCCTATATCTAGTGAGGTTAGTTTCGGGCTGGTTAATGCGAAATACCTACTTTAACAAAGCAAAAAAAAAAACAGAGTGATCCCAATGGGCCATGTTACTTTTGTTGGGTATCCAAAAAGAGCTACAATGGTGAATCAAAAATTTCCTGGTCTCACTGTGAAATAAGTGTGAATTTTGAATGTCCCTTATGACACCAAAAAACTATAACATGGTCTTTGATGATACCACACCACATTTTATCATCATACAAGGCATTTTATGGATATGACAGGCTTCTAAATTAGGCAGGGGTGCACATTTTCGGTAGAAGAAACATTATACCGTTGATAAAGACATCGATAAAAAGAGAATAAACTTAGGAATATTCATGCGGGACAAGGTGCCTACATCTGAGGATGTGTTCCTTTCTTATTGAGCATAAAGAAATCGACTTCAGAAAATAATAATCGAAAAACAAATGCCAATGCTGATCCAGGGTCTGAAATCTCCAAAAATGCATCAACTGGCATTCAAAGGAAATCATTTATCGCATTCGCTTGATATTGACTACGTGCATATGATAGAAGAGTTCCGCCTGATAAGTGATATAACAGGGACAGTGGGGATCAGTTATTGTTCAGAGCAGTCAGTTTTGACAGATAACTTAGGCATGAAAATGCTCTCAGCACGAATGATCTGTGTCAGATCATTGCAAGAACTCAAAGCTCTGAAAGACACACACACACACACACACACACACAAATTAATACTCAATCTCGCCAAATGTGCACCCAAGCCTACTATAAGATCGTGTCATTTGGAAAGGAAAAACTCCATCATGATATAAAATTTTGTGTGACGTCATGAGGAATATTGTAAAAGACTGATGTTTTCAGTTTGTCGAAATTCGCACATTTTCTGAGCCAGGCCAAGAACTTTTTGATCCATCCTCGTATCAAAGATGTTAGTGGAAGCTGTGGCCTTAAACAGTCTACATTACATGTACCCGATATTGTGTAAATGCACGCACATGCATGTCCTAGTAATACATCTCTCTTCCTTCCTTTTTCACACACCAGCTGTTCGGTGACTCGGCGCTCTGTACACTGTACAGTAAACGGTACAGCAATCATAACAGAGTTTAATGGAAACAGTGGCATTATGCCAGCCTAAATAATCTGGATTCGATATATACACGCATAATAATATTATTCTCTCTCTCTCTCTCTCTCTCTCTCTCTCTCTCTCTCTCTCTCTCAAATGCATATCCATACACACATGAGCAGACAATATGTCTTTCTTTATCTCCCTTTGAGGTCCTTTCACTCGTTTATCCCCCTTGTCATCTAAAAATAAAAGCTCCATAATAATATACTAACCGTCACTTCCAAACTGCAAAGGCAAAAGCAGCAAGGAATAGAAAAAAAGTGGAACCAAAAAAAAAAAAAAATTAGTGACGCTAGTGTGTGTACACTATATGCATATATATTTTTTTTCCATGAACACAACAATATTAAGTAATTTCCCTAACCCTCGCCTCTCCTTTATTAAAAAGTAACTGTAAATACCCGAACAGATACTATATGGCAAGGTGTATACTGTACATATGATTAATGGGGCCACACAATGACCCGGGTAAGCGGAGAATGACATGATTGGTCTAGGGCGGTACAGGAGTAATGGGAGGTAATTCCAAAGGTAACCTGGCCTAGAAGATGCCAAATGATGTGCTTAACGGTTTTTTATCACCCGTGAGAATACCGTGGAATACAAAGCGAAGTACATTCGTCGTATATTAACCAGAGCTGATGTCAGCACCACGGCAATTCAGATTTAAATCATCAGACCTCACGGACATAAATTCTTTCACGACACTATTATACATAATGAGTACGATGACATAATCTTGGCTGGCTTACGTGCGAATAATATCCTATCGCAGTGCTTTATCCCTATGTGGCTGCTTTTGCTTTCCCAAATGCACTTTGGCAAAAAGCAGTATATATCTTTTTTTTTTTAATCCTAAAAAAAACAATTTAGTTTTCCAGTGTCAATCACTGCGACGGTCTCGACTCAATATTTTATTATTTAGTCAACTGCTGATCTGTGCCCCCTTTTTTTTTCTTTCCACTGAGCCTTCTTGCTAACCCAGCGAACCACAAGAATAAGCGAACAAAAAATTGTTTCATCTATTATAACTCATTTCTGGTTGTTTGGAGGTCTCCCAATAGGACAGCCCATCTTAGGGGACTGAATACCATCAAAATGAATAGCCCAACCAACTACAGTCGTAGCAACTAACTTGTGCCCCTTGCAACGTGCAAGAACATTGGGTCTATGAATCTAGAACTTTTTCAGCGGTAAGCCCTGATGTCAAACCACATCTGAAGTGAGGACTGGAGTGTGGGAATGGACGAAAAGACACAGTGTTAATATACTAGATTAATCTGCGATGTGTGGCCGGTTCAAATGCAGCAATCAATTGACATCCTCACCGGCTAATCTATATACTGTTGCTAAACCCGTAGAATTATGAAGTTTAGGCTTGATACCACTGTTTGTCAACGCACATTAAACTAGGTCTTACTGGGCGTAAACTCAGGACTGGAAGTGCTGAATGAAGGTCAGGACAGCTCATTCCACTTCTCTATGATAGGAGTTTACATAAACCACGTGTTCACCGGAAGTAAGTGTCAAAGGTGAAGGAAAGCAAAGGATCTAGGAACACATGATTATTTCCTTCATTTATCCTGGTCTACGTTCCCTTTTTCTTCTCCTTCGAATAACAGAAACATTGAACGAATTTAGAGTGCATCAGCAAGAGCCCACAGCATTCACAAGCTGTTGTTGTTTGGCCGAGAAGAAAAAAAAAACACATGTGAGTGCACCACTTCGGAAGTTCTCTCAAAAACTCCCTTCTAACTTAGGAACGACAGAAAAAGCCTGACACTGCAAGACTTTTCAGAGAAGGGGGGGTTACCTGAAAGAGGAAGCTGAAACCTCAGTTATAGTTGATGCTATGATTAAAAAATGAAAGGATAATTTTTATCATTTATTTATGCGGCAAAACGTAACACTGAACCCATAGCCCGAATTCCATCATTTACAGAGTATAGATCCATACACATAACATTGATGTATGAAACTATATATTTCTTAAAAGAAAAAAACAAACACAACAACTCCCAAAAGTGAAAAGAGCAGATTTTGACTTATATCAGTAAAAAGGCAGTTATATTATTAGACATGTACGTTAGGTGTTGTTTGAAAAAAAACTTGTTCCATTTTGGAACTTTTAAACACAGGAAGTAAGAAAATACCAGGCACTTTATTTTCTCAGATATGTCGATCTCACTCCTATTGAATAGCTTAATGTCTTTCTCTACCTGACAGAAATCTGATCTTTCACAGATTGGTAATATACAACAAAGTGCAGGCCAAATCATTTGGCACATGAACACAGTATGTTATTTATGTGCAAGACAAACTGTACACATGGCACACATACCATGCTGTTAGAGGAACAATATTTCGTATTATTGTGCACAAGGATAGGAAAATAAAGGCAAAAGCATATCTACCTTCCTTGAGCGAGAGATCTAAAAGCCATTTTGCGAAATAAAATGTAAGAGAAGCAAAGCATAAACATTACGTTATAAGATATGACACACAAAAGAAAGCATTTCGTTCGATAGAAATAAAATTATGGCAAAGAGCAAAAAAACCATCTAACTAAATCAGGGGCTCTCAAACTCTCATGGACTGTGTGTTCTAAATTCATTTAATTTGCTTGATACCAATCTGGAATCCTTCAAGCAAATTGTCATTATGACTGGACCCACTCGATGATCGATTTTGACCACACTTTGCTATTTAGCGATTTATTGTCTCCTGTCCTTCGCATATCCCAAACTACAATGGAGGTGCAACGCTAAGAGCTTGTGGGGCTGAGTCCCACCATTCTTCTAAGCTGTTTCAGCCTAGCCAAAGCGCTAGATGCTCCCCTTATCTTTACTTAGTCTGCGGAAGCACGGATAAAGGAGCAATCCATTCTGGGGCGTGCTTATCACAGTTCGCTAAAATATGCTGTATCCATTCGGCTGAAAAGTAAGCCTAGTCAGTCCGATGTTAATTTCAGCTCGTCGATGTCATAGTGTGGCTTGCATTGTTCGCTAGTTTGAGTAGTCTTGCCCATCATCAGGTGTACTCACGTTCTTAGACTTGCCCATGTTCATTCCCTCTTTGTTTCCC
The DNA here is from genome assembly GCA_033807755.1 of Ellobium chinense. Classification (NCBI taxonomy): domain Eukaryota; kingdom Metazoa; phylum Mollusca; class Gastropoda; order Ellobiida; family Ellobiidae; genus Ellobium; species Ellobium chinense. The sequence continues at coordinate 734,091 of JAWQUT010000141.1, forward strand.
GAAGACCCACCATCACTTTTCGATTCACAGAAAAAAAAATAAATGGACCACGCATCACCGCTGCCTAATTAATTATTTTTTAAATATTTCCATTCTTTTGTATTAATTAATTCTCTGTAAGTGTAAAGTGTGTTTCATGTCGGGCTGGAGTGGTAGATTCGCCTTTCTCATGTCTACAATGTTGCTCCATTCGAAGAGATGGTGAGCAACAGTTTCACTAGCATCTAAACACAAATGACAGCTCAGACATATTTCTTTGTTGATTCTACTTTTTCTTTGCCATGGCATCTCGATGAACAAATCTCCAAACAGCAACTATATCGGGTTAATATGTAGGCTATCTCCGGGGACAGGATCGCTCTTGCATCAATACAGTTCGTTTAGTCATAGATTAGCCACAAAATCGGTCCTATTCTTTGATTATTCCAATATGTATATGTATCTTCTCCCTTCCGCACCCTCAGGATTTCGTGTATCACAGTCTGGGAAGTGACTGGGAACCCCTGACCTAGGTAGCTGTGGTACATTATAATCCGCCTTCGCGTCTATACACTGGTTAAGCACTAGAAGCGATGCAGAGAAAACAAAGCGATAATACAGTAGACAGTAAACAGCTGAGGTATTGAATGCACCTGGGATGCAAGGATGCTATGACATTAGGTTAATCATGAAAGCATAAAGGTAGGTCTATTGAAAATTGGTGCAGATAAATACACCTAGACTAAACAAATACTAGATCCCTTGATGCTCTGAGGGCATCTATTTCTTTGTTAGATTGGCCTACATTACGTACATTATGAAAAAGTAACAATATACAAAGCGTTCTCATAGTGCACTTGTACATCTGGCATAAGCTGATGTTTTATGCATAAGGGACAAAGACATTCTAGATCTATATAATTTAAATCAGTACATTATAGGCTACGCCGATAAAGGACAACGAGACAGAAAACGTAACATGAATAATGAGTTCAACAATAGTATGTGATCAAATGTTATGCTAAGAGCAAAGCAGAGCAGTATAAAAGAATAATGTGTTTCATCCAAGTTTTGTATTATCTGCATTTAACAAAAGAAACAGCCTACATGAATGGGTTACGAAATTCACGGGGCGTTACGAGACCTTGACCCTGTCTTTCGGTGCGTCCATAATGTCTTTTCTCATGGCCTCTGCGCATGAATGCTGTTTCCATGGACAGGTCTGCCTACCCTTATGCAACGTAAGAAGTTATTGCACATGATTTGTTGTTGTTATTGTTTTTGGCTGCTCTCCCGCTGCCTTTATTTTATTATGATGGCATTTCTGGGGATTAAAGGTCCCATTTGTGTGTTTGTGTGAAAAAGGCAGATGTTCTGCAGTCCTGGCTCATTCAAAAGGTTAATTTGTGTATTTTGCGCATGGCCTTGACTTTGGCGATCAAATCTCGCTATCTAAACATCCCGGCGTTTGCTTCAGACCGGAGAACGCATACGGGGGTGGTTTAGGAATCAACCTACCGCAATGAAAATCTTCCTTGGAGATAGTCATGAGTGACCTTCCCTCAAGCTTGCTGGGGTAGCTACATGTTGCGGCAGCTTGCGTGTAGCCATGTTTTTCTTTCAGCATGTCTGCAAGCCACATCATGTCACAATCACATACAAGTGCATTGGAATCCAACCGCCTGGAAGGGAGAGAGGGAGAGAATGAAAGAGAGAAAGAAAGAGAGTAATAATAAACAAGCCGTGTTGAATTTCTCAAGATACTGTATGACATCCACTCCACATCTCGGTAACATCTGTGAAGAAAGGCATAGATATGGAAACTGAACTTCTAGGGAGCCCCACCATTTTGTGAAAAGCAAGAAGAAACAAAGTAATAACGTCGATCTGCCTACAATGAGGGACCTTGACTTAACCGCAAGAGAAGTATTACCACAGAGGGGCGCTCGTGTGTATGAGGTTTTTTTTCTTCGGTGATCGCCGGTCCTGAATAGTTACCGCAACGACGTAGCTCTTGGTCTTTTGGGAATGTGAAGCCACCAGAGTGTAGACTATGACAATATAGCATACAGCAGTACTTGGGCATACTTAAAATGATGTAAATCCAAACTACTTTTGCAGCTGTATATCTACAATAACTTTGATGTGCCAGTCTCAAAGATTGTGGTACACATTCAAGTTCCAATCAAGTTCGATGCACGATTTTGCACTTTGGTGTGCAATCTTCCACTTCCAATTCAAAGGGAGTTGCACCATAACTGCACATCACAGCATCCCAATATTCGGCAGGCGCAATACGAACCAAAATTTGAACCATATGAATTTTCTGCTTTTTCAAAGACTGGAAGTTGCGGATTCGGGGAACGGAAGATCGTAATCGAGCACTCGATGCTTTAGTAGCACTCGATGTTCCAGTGCACCATAATAAAATTAGATTCGAACACTTAAATAATAGATAGGAATAATACCTCTGATAGCATTGGGTTTGAAAACAGGAACAGTCATGGATTCGGTGAACTCCACATAATCATAATATTAATCAGTTTTTACAATGGATCTTTAAGTATAATTTGGCGTGTATAATGATACTATAAATAATATTCGACTTTCAAAGTCATCATGTGGTGATTAGTTTAAGGTATTTGAACATATTCAGTTTAACAAAGTTCCATGTCCTGATGCGCTACCTTTTGCTGTTAGGGGATATGATATCGTCAAAGTCTCTCATTTTGTCAGGAAGGTATAATAATACAGTATGTAGGCTAAGTGAGTACGTAGGCTGACACTGGGGGCAAGACACAGCATAGCGTCATCTTTGTTACATCATTCCCTATATTGTTTGTAGAACATCTGATTTTGGTTTCAAGATGCCCACGTGCGGACAACTCCATTGCTATGAAAGGGAGAGAACTTCTGAGTCGTAGCCGTGATAGTTTATTTATGGAATGTTGCTCCCCCGCAATATAAACGCATATTTCGGCCCTTGTTTCAAAGAATGATGTTCACTCCCAAAACATGGAAGAATCATGTCACTGAGCTGAGCACCAGGTGCAAACGTGAATTTCCCACGCATCTATGTACTTTTCTGTTCTCTCGTATTTCGAAAAGGGCAGCAAAGAGAAATCATCTTGGTTTTGTTAATATACGTGTGTGTACTCGTGAGGACTTCCCGGCCCCACCCAAAGCCCTTGTAAAAGAGCCTGCCCTTCTTGATAACAGGCATATCAAAGTATTAATTTGTATGTTGACTGTGACTGTGCATTCTGCTCTTGGAACAAACTTCTAAATGCTCCTTGACCGTCGAGTCTCCCCCCAGTTCCATTCTGGATTTCCGTTGATTACACGTCCTCAAAGAACCTCACAGCAGTCATTCGTAAAATTTCATGTGTAAAAGCTCGGACGTTTCCCTTGCGAAGAGCATTTGAAAGGTGGACACTGGACACAGGTGGGAACCAGGAAGCCATGTTACTTTCCATCAGGCTGTATAAAATTCTCCAAAAATAACCGATCTAATGTACATGTATTTAGCTTTCTGACAAACATTCGCTAAGAGAAGTCGATCACCCGTACTGGCCGTCGATATGACTTTCATCCGGAGGTACTGATACACGTGCAGAAAGTTTATATCCTTAGAAAAAGAACAGGGGCCACATGTTTGTTGCAGATCAAAATGCTTCGAAATAAATATAACTACTGTACAGTAGGCTAAAGTAGAAACAGGAAAATACAGTCTTTTTTTTATTATAATTATCATTAAGTTTTCTGCCAAGCCGTCTAAACAAGGCATTGACATGCTATTCTTTTATTTCACTGAAACAGCAGAAAATTATAACCTAGTCTACTACCAAGCTTGACATTACGTGAATCCGTTTGGGTGGTGTCATCAAGGGCGGTAACTCGACATGCACTGCCATTCTTTGAATGCCCTCAGAAATGGCACTGCACCCGGAAACATGGGAGGGTTGTTTGGAATTCATTTATAAACAAAAGGCAAAATGCTCTTCCAGGTCTCGTGTGCGTATTCGAGTGTCGGTTGAAGGACAGTGGCGGCGGGCAAGAAGTCTCCCTAGCACTACACATTAAGGTCACATTAAGATTCAAATCTACTAAATTCGGTTTCGGCATGTCACGCCACTTCACGGGGACATTTTTACATCCTCTTTTCTCATTATTAATCGAGCGAAACTGATTCCATCAAGTCTGCTACGACATAACACTGCTTTGACTGTATCCTACGAAGAGAGCTAGAGGTCCTCAAGCGTAACGATTTGACGTGTCATATCTAATGTATTCACACCTAGGCCTAGGCCTGCTGAATGTGAGACATTCACACTTTATTCCTTTCGTGAAAGTAGAACATGTCATCATGCCTTTGTTTTACAGCTCAGTGGCTGAGGGATCTCAACAGGAAACATTGTGTTTGCAAGGTCAGAAGACTGAATGTCGCTGTTATGTACTCGTGTGTCTCGGATGTGGACGCTTGTACACTTCCGACATTGCCTTGGGGTCGCACTATCGCCATCGGTGATATATTGGTTGCCTAGGTCTGACTTCCAATTATCAATTAATAAATGTTAAAACGAATTTAAACAATCTTAATACTCATCTGCGGCAGGCTAGTCAATGTGGAACTGCCCAATTTCAGAATATCTCAAAGTTCACTTTCTCTGTAATCGTCTGCATCTGCCGGCATTCTACGACAGCCAAGCATTAAATTTAATTCAACCTTCACATGAAACGGAACGTTGGAAACACAATCAAAATCTTTTCCTTGTAATGTTTATTTAGCATGACCCACTTTCCAATCGCGACGACTCCAGCTTCCAACAAGGCTAAGATAGTTTATACCCGGGGTAAATGATCTATGCTTCCATCACAAAGACAGGCAGTGGCGGCTCGTAGCCCCCAAAAAGTACCCTTGCACCCACTCGCCCAATACGAGCGGGCAAACAAGGTCGCACTGTGAGCGAAGTGCAAAGTAAGCTGATTTGCAATTAGAATGCGTACAACAAAGCATAATAAAAACGTCTGGATTCGGCTCTGTAGCTGTATCTTTTTTAACCAGTTCCTTTATTTTCTTAGCTAACTTCTATCCGGCACTGAACAAGTTGCACTTCAAGACGAGCCGCCACTGTGGACTGGATGGTTTATTTCCAAGATAATCAACTCTATTTACAAATTCTTCTTTGCAGAAGGAAAAAAAAAGATATGGCGTCAGACATGCTGGCTTGATTTTATCCTCATGGCTGATGTTTTCACAGATCCTGCACTTTTGGGGTCCAAAATCAGGTCTTTGAACTTGAACTGCCCTGTTTTGTTCCTCTTTTTACCACGAGCCATTGGCTCCTTGTGCGCCCTGTTTTGTTAGTGTTCCCCTTTTTACAACAGTGGTGATCTCAGATAGACGGGAACAGAACATCAGCACAAGTTTTGAATGACAAATGCGCCGGGATAATAGGAAAGCTCCATGCAACCTTTCTGCTAACATAAACTCATTGTCTTCGGTTGTTCATGTCAGATGCGATTTTTTTTTTGGTGGGGGGAGGTAATTTTTCATGAACTCACTGTGCACATGCAAGAAGGAATCACAAGGAACTAGTGACTCAATAAAATCACTTTAATAGCTGTTTATTTTTTTTTTTCTTTAACGGCGCCTTATGGTCAAACCCTTCCTCTTGTAAGCCGAGGTTTAGGAACAAAATACTTCCAAAGTTACAGCCATAATCAACAGTCTTTAATTATCTACATACAAAACCTGCAAAACTGACAACAGATGCTTGTGCTTTCCGATACTGTGTCCTCTTTGCATTTCACTTCTCGTCTTAAATGAATCAATAATAATGTGTGAACTTTAGCTTCTCCTTAAACATTCGAAGCTAAACACGTTGACATCACAAATACAAAAGAATGGACAGAAACTCTACCATGAGAAATTACGAGCGTATGTAACCTGGTGGAAAGGCATATACAGTGTAGTATTCTTTCTCTTATATTTAAGGGGGAGGAAGGTGAGCTTAGTCTGATAATTTTTCAGATGTCACCAGGGATTTTACCAAATTACTGTGAATGATCAATTTTGAGGAGAAGGGCCGAAAAAACCTACACTAGAAATTTTTGTCCCTACCGGGGATCGAACCAGGGTCTCTCAGCTTGCAAGACTGAACGTGTTACCAACTAAACTACAGGGACGCTAACTTCACAGCAATTTAATTCTTAAATACCTACTGCCTGAATCGGTCCCTAAGTTCCACGTGCGAACCTAGTGTTCACCCGTGACCCAAACACACTTCCCGACTGCTCACACGTAGAAAAGGTGCAGTGAAGTAAACAGTAGTTCGATCATTTTGCAATCACAGCACAAGAAACCAAAGAAAATAGGAACATGATGGGCTGGTCTGTGTCTTCCAGAGCTTGGGCCATCAGATCCACCTTAGCCTGGAGCAAAGACTAAAAACTGACTATATAAATAAATGTCTCAACAAACTCTTTCGTTCTTCATTTAGTTCCCAATAGATGCACTATCGCTGAATACAGTAGATACAGATACTGTTGAATCATTTTCAAAGTAAAAGTTTGTTCAAAAGCTAGGGTTCTGACACAACAGGATCATCATAAAAAAAAACCCTGAAAATGAATGCAGAAAATGTGAGTACTTACAGCCTCCGTAAGTTGGGGTTGTTGTCGAACCCATGTTCCGGGAATTTGGACAAGCGATTGCTGTGTAGGAATCTGGAAGATAGGGAAGCAGAGCAATGAGAATTGTTATGCTCTGACTACATGAACGAAATGTAACATGAACTTGGAACTACACTTGCTGTAATCTTTGTTTCTACGGAATTCAAGCATGCATAAAAAGAGCATTCAAGAAACAGATGAGTGGCATGAGAATTATACTCACTTATATATTTTTTTTTTAATTTTGCAACCAAATACATCTAATGTAAGCAGAAATTACAATACAGTGACAAGTTGGTCAAAATAACTTATCAATTGTAATTATCTTAACATGGATGTTCTGTGCTTGTGTCCAAAGCATTGCGGCGAGCATGAGCGAATGGGGATGTGACGTCCCTAATTACAGGTTTCGGACATTAACTCTAATAACGGAGTGCATGGAAGGCAATAATAAGATTACCCAGCCGTTTTAAACAAGGAAAGGAAAGGGGGAGGTGTGGGCTGTAGTTCTATAGAAAGTGCCAGTCTGCCAGTTGGGAAATTTGCATCAATTTATAAGCAATAAAGGTAAGACATACCGGACGGGAATTACATTAGGTCGAGTTTACACGGCAAGAGATGAGAACCACATGGTAGCCGGCTAGGTAAACCACCTGTTCTCACCTGAGTGATGGCGGTCGTCGAGTGAGCGATACTACATATCTGGAGTGGCCGCTTCGTACTGTATCTCCGTTGTTTTGAGCTTAGCACTCTGACCGATCTATGCTGTGAATGTGGATGTCATGTGAGTTTAATGGAATTACCACGATTTCATTTCGGGTTTTGTTGCAATGTCATTTCCGTTCTCAGAGTTATGGGGTCACATAAGTATCGACATCCTCGAATATCCGGGTACTCTGCGTGAAAGCAATGATGGCCCTCACCAATTCGCTTTCCCTTTCATAGATTTACGTATGACACCACAGAGATTCACAGCCTGCATGTCAACGAATTCTGATAACTAGACCACAATTAATCTATTTCTCTGAAGATCAAGTGTAACATAATCTGCGAGTGCTCATCTGCAATCTTTCAGTAATCGCTTGCACCCATCGCCTTCCCGCACCACTTCACGAGTGTTTCTGCTACGGAGTCTGATTGTTGATCTGTCTGTAACCCTGACTGTCCATTCAATAACCATGCTACTTAATGCAGCAAATAAGCCTTCTTCCATTCTCTCAGGTTTCTCCATAGGGACATATTCAATGTCCTAGGGCCTAGGGCGTCGGTCCTACTCAGTCCCCCCCCCTCCCNCCCCCCCCAAATCATCCATCGAATGTAAGACTAATGCACCTGATCTAGGGACTTTGATTCCAAAGCAAATGAGCAGTTAGGTAACTACTCTCTTAAAGTAGAGGTTAAGGTACAAATGCGTGGCCGCTTGCTTGCGGCGTTGGACTCAAGATCTAAAAGTCATGGGTTCGATTCCCGAATATGGTCGTGTTGTAAGTGCCTTGGGAAAGGATTTCATCCGCATTTTTTCTCAGTCCACCCGTCTATTAAATGGGTTCCTGGCTATAGGCAGAAAAAGATATTGTCAGAATGCTAGTGATCAGCGCTTCCAAATGACAGCGGCACTGTATACTCCCCTGGGAGTCGAAAGAGTCCTAGAGTGACCTGGCCTGCTGGGATAATAATAGTGTAAAGTCGCATGAGCGGGAATTAGCCTGGCTACGAGACTTATTAACTGCATTATCATTATTATTATCATTACTACTACTACTAAGGTAAAAAAGTAATCAATGACAGATCTAACAAAATCGCCTACTACATCGTGTAAATTATGTATGAAGATATAATAGCACAACATAATTTGTTTTGTGAGACTTCAAAGATAGGACTAGAGGAAGCGAAGAGAACAGAAGAATGGCACTGCGATAATTCAACAGCATCGAGAGAGTGAGAGAGAGAGAGNGGATTCAGCGATTATAAAGAAATAAATATAGAGATGTGCATTCAAGGTAGAAAAAAAACGGGCATGATAAAAAGATGCCATGAAAAGTTGAGAAAAAAAAAGCATAAATAAAAACAACAAAACCGGATGCATTTGCCAGCAAGGTGGGGGAAATTCCTCATGCTAACAAAGGCAAGCAGCCAAAATAAGGTATTGACAAACATGCCTAAAAAGAAACAAGGGAGCATGCAATAAAACCCCCTGAAGCGCACGATGTAGGAGATAGTCAAGGGTTTAACAGCTGAGGAAGAACGGATGAGGCGAGGTCAGGAGAGTGATGATTAATGAAAGTGGGGAGGTGTGAGAGATGGGGAAAAAGAAGAAGACTAGAAGAAGAAGAAGAAGAAGAAGAAGAAGAAGTAGTACGAAACACAAAAGCCTGCAGACAGGTGAAGGGTGGTTAGCAAGCATGCTGTACCTGTGCAAGTTGACTGACAAGCCACAGCAGTAGCCACACAACAACAACAACATCAACACCATCATCGTGACAATAAGGAATGTGCTTGCAAAGCAAAGGTAGTGCATGGAAAATGCATCATATTGTGGGAAAGTACATGAATCACGTAGTCTACTTGCTTTATCACCAAAGATCTAAACGGGTGTCGGAAAACATAATTTAACGGTATATGAGAAAACACGTAATTATTTGAGAGCTTGCGCATTAACGATGGGATCTCTTTACCTTATCATCTAAGAAGTATACCTTATTAGTAAGGTTGAACATGCGAAGTTGATGTAACTCTTACGATGGTAAGAGATTCCGTCGTTAATACGAAAGTTCTCAATCTTCTGTTCGTCACTTGTTTATCAACATTAGGAATTCTCAACGTCCTTCTTGTATCTTCAGATCTGAGCATAATGTACCTTCTCAACAACAACGTTTTTATACCTAAATCTATCGTATCAATCAAGGCAGCAAATACAAAAATTAAAAAAGTGCACTGTCGCATACATCCTAATTAGTCTACATAAAGCAAATGGTATGAAAATTTGAACATTTTAACAGTAGTGATCTTTGAAAAATGTTCATGAATTTCGCAAGAGGAGTTCCGTTGAGGTTGGGGTGTTTGTTGTTGTTGTTGTTGGTTTGTTTGTTGTTGTTGTTTTGTTTTTTTTTTNNNGGGGGGGGGGGGGAGTCAGGTTCTTCACAGATTGTTTTTATCTGTTATCCCTCATTTTAAAAAGATTTTCTTTATCTATAATAACTGGTCATTTTTCTTTGACTTGAAGAGTTTATGCCCGTTTTCATTTTCCCCTGACTGACTGACTGACTGACTGCTTCCTGTCCGCCAGTCAATTTGAAATTTCAGCGTTGCTGGTAGTCGTTTGAAAAACAAAGCATTTTAGCTGAGTATCCATCTGTGCCTGGAAATATTCAGGAGGATGATTGGATACACGATGCTTACCCGTTTTCAGCTGATCATTTACCACTTACTGATCTGTGGGTATAACTGCAGTTTGTGAACATGATCAAATATCTTTAAATTTTTCAACCAGCAAAACGGGATTTTTAAAAAAAATAAAAGACCGTTTATCCACCTAAAAATAATGGGTTAGACGGTCTTTCAAAATAAAACTCCAGACTAGGACGGCCACAAAAGAGAGAATTGGTAAGCTTGGGACATTAGGCTAAAGTTTAGAATGTGAGCAGAGATAATATTCATATATGGAGAGATTGCAGAATCTATACATAGGCAACAGTGAGAAATGATGGAATCTGGGTTGGCAACTTCGCAAAATGTCAGAATTCGATTAGGCAATCTACAGAAAATGCCGGAATTCGAACAAAGGTAACCTTCAGATATTAGTCTAGCAGTGCATGCTGTGAAAATAGAGAGAAATGGCACACAATAATGGCTTTCCTTCGATGTTGTTGCCCATGAGACGAAAGACCTTTTGGCATGGTACAACCGAGTAATCAGAGAAAAGGAAGGGATCATTATCTTGTGTTTGTAGTTTTCTTCTTTCTGTTTTGCTATCTCTTCATAATTTCCATTCCTTTCGAGCAGTGCCAGCATTCACAGCTGTTAAGACAAATCTGTGAGAAGAAAAAGTCATTTTTTTGCCCCAGTCGTACGCTGGATGTTCAGGATAACCTTTTCACATAGAGAACTTCCGTCACGATCTGTCCACGGGGATAGAACGGTAATTGGTTTTTTTTTTTAATGCAGTGGAGGCACAAGGGTAAGTATGAACACAGACAAATGCACGACACATGGTCCACAAGGAATACTTACAGCTGTTCCAGTTGTGGAATACTCTTGAATGTGTCTGGATGTATTTTTTCTATCTTATTTTTGTACAAATATCTGGGGAAAAAGAGAAGACCAAGATTACACGAGGAGACAGACTGTTCACATTTAGAAACATGAGATACTTTGATTCAAAATGTAGATGGTTTCATAAAAATACCCTCAAAGGAATATGGTTTATAATAACCGAAGAGTGAGCAAGGTTATGTCAACAGGATTTTGGCCTATGTTTAGGCTGTAGGTGCATCAAGGGGGTGGGGTTGTGAATAAATGCATTCTATAACTACAGCGGCCTGGAAATTCGACGGAGAATAGGTAGGATCAGGCTGCTTGCCATTTCGTAGAAGGATCAAGTGTACAAAAAAAAAANGGGGGGGGGAACTAGTGACGCTAATTTATTAATCATTTTATTCAGAGGAGTAGAAAGGTATGAGGACTCTTAATTGTTGGAGGATTGTCTCTTCTTCTTCTTCTTCTTCTTCTTCTTCTTCTTCTTCTTCTTCTGCTGCTGCTGCTGCTGCTGCTCTCCCCGCACGAATAACATCCTCAGATGTTCAGCACAGTTTGATGAATGAAGGCCGCTATCTTGGAAAGGTCCTCCTTGTGGCCCCAGAGGGTTTCTTCCAGTACAAAGATCTCATCACTGTGAAGGCCTGTACTAAAGTCTTAAATACGGTTCTTTGTTGGAGTAAGACACAAGGGGCATGTGCATTGTCCTAAAAGTTTAAAATGAACTCAGGAATTGTTTCACAGCATTGTTTCTCAAGCACTTCGCCAGGACCTATTTTTATGCTCTTTCTGCTTGTTAGTCGGACGATGCTGGTTTTACCAAATCAACCTCGACACGATATATTATACGTCATCCTTGGGTTAGGAGGAATATAGTCTTCATACCTCACGACATGTAGTGACTTTACAGGCCGGATCCACTGGCAGCACGCTCAACTGAGTTAAGAGTCGTCCTTGAAGTAAAATATGGCACCACTTTTCAGCATTGCTGGAAACCGATGATTTCTGTTTGCCTTAATTAGAAACGCTTCATTCCAGACAAGCTATCCTATCTTTTAGTTCTAATGTACATTCTTTTCAAATTCAGATTAGAAGTGTTTTTCCTTTAGCTTTAGTGTGCTAATATTCAATGACACTTTGCAAGCGTTCTAATTTTGGCTAGTTTGCAAAAAGTCTCGAAATTCTTTTGCCTCAGTTTGCAGTAATTTTTCATTCGCGTTGTTGTACAATAATGAACACAACATTTAAATAAACCACCTTTTGGTGATCCATTATCATTTATAATATAATTGTTATAATTAGTAACAGTCATTAGACAGTTGGTAACAGTCATTAGATAACTGGTAACCGTTATCAGGCAGCTGGTAACAGTCAACAGACAGTTGGTAACAGTCAACAGACAGTTGGTAACAGTCAACAGACAGTTGGTAACAGTCCTACAAAACAGAAACGGGCTTTCGCCAGTAAGAAATTGGCCTATTTTAATTAAATTGCTATTATGTGTGTTTTAAGATTTAAACAACGTATTTAATTACATTCTCAGCATGGACTGGATTTGAAACAGGCTTTTCTCTTTTGGACGGAACATTGGTGACCAGGAAGAAATATCGCTCGAATAAAATGGAACCAATCATGACCAGTTCAGACTGTTACATGGCTATAGAATTTAATATTCTTGAAAGCTCAAACCCAACGGGAAATGGTAGGCTTGAGGGTGGATACCATCTTTTGTTGAATCATTACTGTAACTAACGAATTTCCAGTTTCAGTAGTAATACTGTATTATCTAAGAGCAATCATTCTTGCTTTGGCCTCATAACATAGGCCTATACATTCTAGCCACCCCCACACTCCTTCACCTCCCCCCTCCCACGCCCCCCTCACCCGACTCGTCATTCAGAGTGTTGACCTATTCAGGAAAATAAAGTAAAATAGACTTATCTCCAATCTGAATTATGTACATGTAATTGCAGATATTATGTTCTGGACAGTTCATCCATTCTTTCCAAGAATTCCAAAATCAAAATCTTTTAGATCGTCTAGATCTTCACAGTAGGCTCATCACAGTTTATCAACTACTTTTATAAAACGTTTGCATCTGACATGATATTGAATCAGAAACTCTAACGACAGATACGGTCTTCTATCGCGTTACGCCGCTAACGATTCTCACGATGCCAGGCCTAGCATGTGAGGGGGAAAAACATTAAGGCCGGTTTAAACTGGTTCCAACAATCCCACCATCTTTGTCGATGGCTGCTGGGAGATATATCTCGGGTCGAAAGGATGCTGGAATATAATTAGAAGCTATTCAGTTATTCTTGCGGCACGTGCGAAGAGTAAAAAAATTCAGGGGTTAATATGGCTGCTCAAAGCACCTTTTCTTTTATCATTATCACCTCTGATATATTATGACAGACAAATTTATCTATACTTATCAAGGGCAGCCGCGTCCCTTCATAATATATAATTTTTACCGACCGGATGTAAAAAAGTTTTTAAAAAGACGAAGAGGAGGGACATTGTGAATGGGTGGTCCCA
>JAWQUT010000141.1:774569-787293 GCA_033807755.1 Ellobium chinense
TGTGTTTATTCAATAAATATATTGTTTAATCAAATTCATTAGCAGGCAGACTAAACAGATGAATTTGAGCTTACCTAAACAGAGACACAGGTTACATTGAGACATGTCGGTTAGAGAATATGTTCCGATTGTCTTCCCGTCCTGTGCGTGCATATATATAATGCGGAGGCGACGCCAGAATAATTATTATCCTAAACTCGCCTGCATAAATCTCGCTTTTTTTGGCAACGACATTGCAAAACAGTCTTTGGACATATATTTGGAAATTGTCCGTCAGGTCTTCGGTTGTCTTTGGAGCTCCTATCTAGATTATGTCCTTGAATTTTTCCGAAAGGATTCAGCTGGGTGGATATGGCGCCCACTTTAAGTCCAGTCCACGTCTTATTGACTGTCCCACCCAAAACTTCCTGTTCAGTCAAACAGTTTCAATGACAAAAGTTTTTTCTGTAGCTTAACCCAAGGCATCTCAAATGAAATCGGAATAAACGACTGAATAAACGAAGGGCAGTTGTACGGTACGTTTCTGCATTTAAGACCGCATCATCATATTTTTAAATCCAACGCAATTAAGGTCAATGCTTGTAAGGCATGAATATATCTGAGCGACTATGTTAATTCCAGTAAAAATGTAAGAGTAGAAGGAAATCTTTACCAACAATACTATACTAAGTGGACAAGCCATTTTGTTCTAAACTTTCATGGTTAAAATCTTGTAAGCGGGTGGCAGGGCATATTGTATTTTTCTCTATATTAAGGGGATGAATGTGAGCTCAGTCTGATAAGTTTTTAAATGTTTTACATTACCTGGGGAAGTGTGTTACTAGGGATTTGACAAAATTACTGTGAATTATCAAGTTTAGGAGGAAAGGCCGAAAAAAAAAAAATACACTACATAAGTTTCATGCCCCTACCGGGAATCGAACCCAGGGGTCTCTCAGCTTGCAAGTCTGAACGTGCTGCCACTACACCACAGTGTCGCTAACTTCACAGCAATTTAATTTTTAATAACCACTGCCTGAATAGGTCCCTAACTTCCCTGTATGAGCATAGTGTTCACCCGTGACCCTGACAAATTTCCCGACTGCTCACACTCTTATAAATAGGATACGACTTTTATCGCGAAAACAGAAGAGCCAGTTTGTTTGTTTATTTGTTGGTTGGTTGGTTGATGTTGCTGTTTTGTTTTGTTGATGTTGTTTTGGGTCACCTTTTACACTGTTATACCGCTCAAAATGGAAATCAGACCAAATATACTTTCCACTGCGAAGTTGTTGTTTTGAAGATATTGCTTTAAAAACGACAGCAACGAGAAAAAAAATGAGTGATGTGATGTTAGAGACAGTTAATTTTCACTGCTTTCTTGGGGTTAATTGGGGGCAAAAATCGAGGTTTCAGTTCATCTCTGGCTATACAAATGAGTTGGTGCAGAACTGAGTTAAGTCCAAACTTTATTGAACTTTTTATGTCATATTGTGCTATCTGATCAGGGCTGATCATTAATATTTCTGTGCACGTGAAACAGGAGAGAAAACAGTTGTTCACCAAGTTGAAATATAGAAGTTATTATATGTGATTGATTATTATGCCAACGGAATAGCAGACACCGATTCACAGCGGGGCAAGAAAACCGGCTCCCACATAAAAAGAGCCTGTCACTAGCAGTTTCTCAAGTTTGATAAAGACAGATCTGAATCCATTCTAAAGATCTGATGTTTGTTTAAGGAAACAATACTGAAACTCATACCTGGATTTATCTACTGACAGTAACATTCATTATCGCTGACGCCGGGTAGTCTTCAAGATATCGCGAGAACTTTTCTTGCAATGCGATTTCATTGTATACGTCTATGCTATCACATTTACAATGTAAGTCAATTGAATAAGATTTAATCGTCACCAGTGGCCGTATGAGTAATCCATACGTTAGTTAACGTATTGCGTTAACTACAATGAACACTACTAATATTTTGGGAGTTTCCCGTGGTTATCGCAGCGCGTTAACTAACGTAAGGCCACAGAAGTCTGCGATGACAAAGTCACATCATTAATCACGACACAACCGTTCTGCAACCGTTCGCTCAGACTTCAAGACACAGTCTAGCCATGAACTGGTTTACACTAAAGCGTAAGCATGATAACGACATTACACTTTTGAGTCCGCATTATCATCTGAATCGCTGGCACTGTGAGTCATCTAATGACTTGTCTGTATCAACTTATTACGGGGGCAGAGAATCGCTAACCTAGCAACATTTACGGAGGGCGTAAACTGAAATGTTCTCCGTTTATAATGTAGCACCAGCCGAAGGTTATTTAGGTAAGTAGCTTAGAAAAGACGGAAAGAAAACAGATAGGCAAGCAGGCAGGCAGATAGACAGACAGACCAGACAAACTGGAAGGCAACATGAACGAGCGAACAAACAAATACAGACAGACATGTAAATGGAAGAACAAATCGGCAGACAGATGGTCTAACATGCAGGAAGACGGGAGACATGTAGGAAAGGAAGCCATGAGTTTGGAAAAACAATGAAAAGAAGGAAACAGTTTGATGTTTTAGCAATAACAGTATGTTAAAAGACTTTATATTTTTCTCTCAAAACGAATGAATACACGAACTAACGAACGCTCTCTTTAATCTAATCCCACCAAAAAACAGAATGTGAGTTGGCAATCTAAGATGGCAAATGCAAGGCAGAACTGAAAGGAAAGAGATACTTAGACACTGAGATGAAAGAGAGTTGACAGCTGAAAGAGAGATGGAGAGAGTGTAAGAGAACGAGTTCAAACTCGCTAGAAGGTCATGGTGAAAAGGGCAATCTCTAAGTGGGAGGTGACGAAATGGTTTATCCAAATAAATGACAATGATGGTGTAACCTCCCAAGAGTAATGGGCCGATACCTGGATATTTAGATATCACGATTCCCAGCCATCAAACTATAGCTATCGAAAGTTTTGATTATCGTTCGACTCTGATATTAACACCAGTATAGGCTTTTCGATACTTTTGACTACCACTTCATACCTTTCGATACCTTCAAGATCTTTCGTTACTTCTAATATCTTTTAATTCCGTTAGGTCAGCACTGGAAAGACAGGTAGCTATTTTGGTAGCTATATAACATATATCCGAGTAGGATCGAGAGGGGATCGACTTTGACACGGGATCATCGTAGGCTCTATATACCATGAAACATCTGATAAGCTGTAACCAAAGCTCTGATAGGGATCAAAATTACTTTTGATATTTTTGATGTTAGGCCATTACAGCCCTGTCAAGTGAAGAGAAACATGATAAAAAGAGAATTTCAGAGAAAAGTAAAAAAAAAATTGTTTAATGCTTACATCGAAATATATCGAAACGGTATTCCAGTGCTCAAGTTTCGATACGGAATCGCCATTCGTAAGTATCCAAAGTACTGATACTCAGAAACGATACTACCCACCACAGCCTCCCAGAACACTCAAGGACCGTTAATGTCAGATACTTATGGCATGAAGGTTTCACCTCAGGGTCTGCATCTCACCACAGTTTGTCTTAAGTGAGCAACGTTTACTTCTATTTAGGTTAGGTGGGTAGCCCTTTACGACATGTGTTCTGAGAGCACCATCTTCGCTTACAGGCATTTACATTATGAGAGTTGGCAGAATTTACGACAATCTCTACTGTTCCGGTAGCCCACATTCCATACCGGTCTACGGAAATGGCGTACTTTGAGCATCACCCAAAGGTAAAAATTATGAAAACAGGCGGGGTGTTTTGGCAGTTCGCACCCCAACGAACAATAAAAATGCTGAGACGATTTTGTTCTTCTCGTGTTTGACAACGACGTCGTAAAAGTGCGAGTCTAGATCTGAACCAATTTCAACATAGCGCCTCGGCTTCGAAAACAGTTCATCGTATCTTTGCAATGGAGACATCGCGATATCTCTCTCCTTCGTCTTTTGAAACCGCACATACAAATTCAAAAGCAACGGTCGGATGCTTTGAAAGCGAATTTGTTTTTGCTCAGTAGAAACTAGGATTGCCTTATTCGACCTTTTTTTTTTCTTTTGCTTAAAACCACATGAATTAATTTTTAGCAGACAAGTAGAAGCCCGTCGGCTCTTTGCAAGCAGCTTTAAGGTTACAGACTCCTAATTGGAAAAAAACAGGGTTTGATCATAATATGCCTTAGGAAGATAGTAAAAAAATAATTATGCTGCAAACCATTAAACAAGACAGAGAGTGTGGAATTTCTTATGAGTGACCGTAGAGATAAAAGTTCATTGGCTCTAAGAGGCAGATCGGACTAGGCTTCTGTAACCTTTAAACATAGGCCAACACTGCCAACAGATTTATGATAAGAATAATTTTCTGACAGTAACCACTCAGGACAATGCACAGTGCTAGATAAAGGCATGAAAGAGAATTATTCAAATTCAAGCCGCCGCAACAACAACCAAAAAAAAAAAGAAATGATGGTGGCGTGCGTAGGTGAAAGTTTATCTCAGGTCATAAACATAGCCGTAGCGATTAAAAATTCTCCGACCTATTTCCCGGCGGCGACAGACCATTGAACACACAAATAAACCCATCTGTGAAATAACCTTGAAATTCCGAGGACTAGTTGAGTTATTTTGGGTCGTGAAGCCTAAAAGCCCATCTGACAAGGGGCATTTTACGCTCTTAATGAGGCATAAAAGGAAAACAGCTCTTTCCTCTGTGGAGACTGGCATTCTTTCTCGCTACTTTGAACTTTCGTACACGATAAAGTACGCCAGGGGATCTCTTGTTTTCATAATTTTCGTACCTTTAATTAATCACAAGATGCACTTTTTGTTACCAACCTTCGCACTGGCACGAGATGATCGACCGACTTGATCGTTGGATATGCATTTTAACTCCTCTTGCTTACATTTGAACACTGGATTCTTTTATACTCTTTGCATTCCGAAGGCGCATGTGTATCATAGTATTAGAACCTCTGAACTTTGTGTAGAGTTTACAGTTGTTGCGCCAAAATGAATCTTCGCAGATTGACCGTCGAACAAAGAGACCAAACCGGAAGGCAGACTCAATAAAGTGTCAGTGTATGGAAGAGAGCCAAATAGGCACATGTTTTGGCATGGCATGCCAATTTGGCGATCAACATAGACAGGTATTTTTTTGACAGATGTCGGCTAGAAGGACAAAGACAAGTTGGATAAATTAGTGCTAGAACGGAATGTGTCAAGAAAGAAATAATTGATCTGTCTGTGATTAGGATATACACAACTACCTCTACATTTGTATACAATAGAACTTCCTCAAGTACCGTGCTCGAATAAAACAACAACAACAACAACAAAAAAAACCAGCATGGCCCACTCGTTGTGATGATCAATGATCGTATGCATGATCCTTGTGTAAACTTGCGCACTTCGTCAAGTACGGGAAAACCCCAAAACAATAGTTCTATTTCCCGTAGTTACCGCAGTGCGCAGATTAATGCAAGAGTTATGCATACTGCCACAGGTACCATGTTCGTAATGTTCTATTAGATAACAGAAAAGGGACAGGATGACCTTGCGGCTTGCGGTTCATATTCAGTCTGAGTATTGTTAAGTCTGAGGATTGTGGATTCAGTTCTGAGTCGGACAGTTTACGATGTTGAGTCCTTGGGAAGATACTTAACACCCGAGTCTCACTGCTTTCCTGCACAAATGAGTACCTGGCTTTAGAATTAGGGGGATCAGGGGGCTGCATTGCAACAGCTAGCAATGACTTTGTTATGTATTTCATTTGTAATTGTGTATATTTATATACATGATGTCCACTGTTGTGTATGTATTTTGAATGAAATGTACATACATAATACCTGATGGCATTGTTAAACAATTTCTTTATAAATGAAAATCTTATTTCCATTTTCACTTTTAACAATTTACTCCTCAGCTAAGATAAGACATCCCAACAAGCTCTGAATTATGGATTGTTTCTTACAGCTCGAGTCTGTGAGATCCTGCTGTAGAAGCAAAATGTGAATAAACCTTGTGATGAAAGGGCGATTGTCTGGTGTTCCAACCTAGTGACATAATTTTCTCAGGCAGTGTTACTGTAAGGTTTATACCCTGCAAGTTGTACGCGTACATTATACGACGGCAACAACACAAACACTTGATACTTACAATGTGTTTAAATGAGGCAAGTGCGGGAAACTTCCTCTTGGAATTCTTTTGATTTTATTAAACCTAAGATCTCTGAAAGTAGAAAAAAGAACAAGAAAAGTCATGTTAACGATGGGTATAAAAACAGACATAACAATACATTTTGATACATGATATACAAATCATCCAAGGCATTAAAGACTTACAGAAAGTACTTCGCACGCATTCATAAATAAACCCATTGACAATGCTGAACAGTTGTGGAGGTGGAAATGATGTATAAAGATTTTCATGGCTTGATTACATTTTAATACCCTTAATCCTGAGGAAAAGAACGCGCCTCTTTCGAGATTTGGCTATTGTACGCGTATATAATACATTTGTATTCGCATTCTTTAAATGTATTGTTGCCAGCCTTTGTTAGCATATCTTAACATATCTATTGTGTACGGCATGCTGCTGCTGATGATGATGATGATGACGACAAATAATGACGACGATAGCTATGCACGAAGCGCAGGCTACCTCGAAATTTCGGCTTATAAATTTTGTAAATTTTTCAATTTTCACTCGTTTGCATCATCACATCATTCTGAAATGTCTTCAATTTACACACCGGTTTAACCCCATGATTATGTATGCTGTATATGCGCGTCCTGAAGCTCTGGTCCAAATATCGTTTGGAAGTGACATTCTCGTGTATCTATAGCAGTCCGGACTTTCTCATATGTCTTATTTTCTATGTAATGAATTATTCCAACGAACACTGGCGCAGTATAGTGGAAATCGTACAGACGTGCGGTTAAATCTTACTCAAACAAATCTACGCACAGGCTTTTAAGATCACAGTAAATTGGTGAAATCAGCACTTGTGGAACAAGTTCTTGTTTCGCTGATGATGATGATGATGATGATGAATTTAGCGTCTTACGTCCCTCTGCCCCTTAAAGGGACAGGGGTACTTATTTGTTTCACAGCCTAAAAAGTTCACATTATTTTTTCATGACTTTAAACAGAAAATTGTTTTTCTTTTGCTTCATCAATTCTGAGAAAACACCGCTGGAATATCAGGATGTTCATCCTGCGTGCGCCGCCATTACCGTGCCGCGTGACGTCATAATGCGAGATAGTCTAGCAGATGGTTGATCAAGACAGTTTGTTTGCGCATGCGTCTGCACCTGTCGTTTGCTAGCTATTCTCGCTTTATTACGTCATGCGGCACGAGTAATGGCGGCTTACACAAGGTAAAAATCCCAATTTTCCAGTGGTGTTTTTTTTTTACAAATTAGTCTATCTGGCGGAAGGAATATCTATGCGGTTTAAAGTTTTTGAAAAAATACAATGAATGTTTTAAGTTGTAAAGCAAAATATCTGCCCCTGTCCCTTTAACCCGCTACCCTATGTTAAAGATCTGGATCGTTTCTTATATTAGTACGCCCTCTAGCTCCGCACTCTTCTACTCCTTCCCTGGGGTTTTGCACGACGGCGAACTCTTGTAAATGCTTTTACTTTGATTGATGTATGTTGATGTGAGCTCAGGGATGTGCGTGCGATTGTGTGCGTGAGTGTGTAAGTGTGTACGGTTGTGTCTCTTCACTCTTGCATTTATTTCCACCTCGCTGAGTAAGCCTTGAAGAGGGACTTCGTAATTCCAAGAACTGAACTCGTCTGTTATTTCGATATTTTAACAGATTAGGTTTCTATAATTGTAAGTTCTGTTTTTAAAGAGCTGCAAACTCGACAGATAGACAGTATATGTTTATTTTCCGCTTTCAGTGATGATGATGATGATGATGATGATGATGATGATGATGATGATGTATGTGTAATCACTGTGAAAATGAGGACGTCGCAAAGATATATCTGATAATGACGGCTGGAATGAGCTTATTCAATTGCAAGCCACAAACAAATAAACTTCAC
Source organism: Ellobium chinense (assembly GCA_033807755.1). Classification (NCBI taxonomy): domain Eukaryota; kingdom Metazoa; phylum Mollusca; class Gastropoda; order Ellobiida; family Ellobiidae; genus Ellobium; species Ellobium chinense. Next base: position 782,622 of record JAWQUT010000141.1, read on the forward strand.
TCCAACATTTCACACCGTGATCAGCACTTACACGGATTATCAAGAACCAGGAGAAATAATAGCTCTCGTTAGAAATACGGAGTCAGCAAAACAGTGAAAGTAGTTTCCATACGTCGTCTTTGTATATATATATATTACTCAACCCAGAGATTACCTACAGTATATTTGGATAAGCAATGTTTGTATTCTTAAGCTTCGTTAAAATCCTGGAGCGGTAAGTTGAGAGAGCGAAAAATATTTCATTCAGCGGTTAGCACTATTATTACGGGTAAAGTACGCCTGGTAAGCCATGCCCACATTCCTGCAATGCCAAAACACATTTCACGAGGGTATTAGTTCCACTGAGACTGTATAATAATACGTCGATACTTTTCACCTTTACAATAAACATGTTTTGAAATTAAACAAGAACGACACGTCTTAACCCACCTAACTGTCATTTATCACGAAACATCCAGCTGTTAAGTCAGCGTTGAGACCAGGTGATTTCCAAATTTGCCACCTGTAGACTTTCCAGTTTTAAATGTTTCATTACATGAGCAGCAGAAAATTTTACATTTGTTTACCTGTGTCTAAAATCTAATTAGTCAGTTTTACATTCTTGTATCTGCGCCCTTGAGAGCCAATTTTTTTTTTTTGGTTGTTGTTTGGCACGTGCTCGTTAAAAGCATCGGGCTGACTACGAAAACAGAACAGAGGCTTCTGCCATTCGACTGCACCTGCTCTATCAACACAGATCGATCGACCTGTTACCTGGCACTTTCGTCATTTACACGAGATGAAGAAAAGAGAGACACTGTAGATGTCTGTCTAGGCATTCTTTTCTTTTCCTTTTTTTTCAAAAAAAACCACAAAAACAACAGATAGATCTGGAGTTTAATTAATGTGAGTGTGAAGGTGAGAGAAGAGGGATAGAGAGAGAAAGAGAGAGAGAGAGAGAGAGAGAGAGAGAGAGAGAGAGAGAGAATGAGAGAGAGAGAGAAAGAAAGAAAGAAAGATAAAGAGACAGAGAGGGGTAAGGTGTGAATTAACTGTTAAGAACATTGTTATTGTTTTGCTCATTTACACCTAATTATCTGAGCTAAATAAGCATTATTGTTATTATTATTATTAATCCTACGCCATAATTATGCCTTTCATTCCGTTGAAAATCTTTGCATTTTAATATTTTGACCCAAACTTCATCCCATTTCATGGATGTTGGTATGTTTATTTTGATGATGGTGGCATGCAGGCATCCGTTTTCGGGCTTGTTTGTTTGATTTATCTAAGTAAAGGCAATTCTAATGTCGACATTAGAAAGATCTAACAAAGTGTCATTTTTTTTCTTGTCAGTAATTCTTTCTCTGTCCTGCCAACAAAATCATGGAGAAAAAATGGAATTAATAAACATGCGAGCCTAGACATGACAAAATTAGTATTGTGCACGGGGTCAGCGATACCTTCTTCAAGGGCGGCTCATGACCCTCGAAATTACCTGTGCAGTCCTCTCCCTCTTCTCAACCCTGCTATATCGCTACTTAAACCAGTGCAACACTGACACTGGCTATCGAGCACTCTATTTGCATGTTTTGATGCAAAATGCAAGTTTGAATTACATAAGTGTCTCTAGACTTGATAAGTTTAATCAGTTTCGCAATATTGATAGGTTAGGACTAATTCAGGTGAAGCCAGTGCCACCCGGCATCGGTGTTCGTTGCCATGATTTTTTACTCTAGATTATGAAGAGCTGAAGTGGTTTTTATAAAAAGAGTGTGGCACAAGGTCAAAGGTGTCCGCGCAGGCGCACTGCTCGTCCGCTTCTACGTCACTTCCCAGTTAACGACTTTCGCGTATCGTGATATCCCGACTCAAATTGTCTTTATCAAATATCTCACTTACAGTAAGAGGTAGCGTAAATATCTTGTCATATATGCATTCGGGAAACTTGGCCGACTTCCCTTTAATAACAACATAAACCTGAGTTTAGACTCTGCCAGATCTACTGCTCTTGTCTTAAATAGCTGTAACAAAGATACATGGCTGTATCAAAAGGATAACGCAAAGCTGAAAGACAAAAGAAATGCATTGATAAAAACGGGTTTTTACAGTTTAGCTTGGTCTTTGTCTTTTTGGAATTCAGTTATCAGTTTCTCTTTGTGTGTGTGTGTGTGTGTGTGTGTGTGTATTAGGAGCTAAATTTTTTCCGACATTGCATGATTTGCAATTAATAACGAGCCTCCACTGGATATCTTAGTTATCTGTGTACCATTCTGACAAAAAGAGCTAAAATTATTCCTGCTAATCGTGGCTGCACATTTCTAATTTTAAACTGCGACCCGTAAGTTACCAGGATTAATGTTATCTCGTCCCACACATGTTTATAAACCAAGATGCTCAAAATGTTTACAAATTCACTCAGAAAAAAACAACAAGAAAAAAATTCACAGGCCCTTTAATCTTGGAATAGAAGTGCAAAGTTATCGAAGTATGGCCCGCAGACAGACGTCTTCACATCTACATGCAATTCATCAGAACGACCCACAGATCCGCCTCTTCTTATCTCAAAGAAGTCCAACTTCTAAGAGGGGGAAATGGAACTTTATCTAATCCGTAGCACGGTAGGGGCGTAGCTGACATGAGGTAGGAGGGACCGGAGTTTGACTGTTGATATAACATGGCACGGTACACACGATATGGCTTATTTACTGGCTGTGAATCCCAGTCGTGTTTACTGAAATTTATGAGGCGAGTCTGAGACGGGCGGGTGGAATCAAAACAAAGGGTGAAACGGGTGCAAAAGTAAAGGATGGGAGGAAAAGAGTAAAGGATGGGAGGAAGAGAGATCTGGGTAGCTAGAAATCGGAGTAATGAAGAGGGAGTGAATAGGGAACAAAGGCTGTGAGTGATCTTCTAAGGCTAGGATATTTGTTTTTAAGTCCTTATTTCCTCCATTACATGTCATGTGAAAAAGCCGCGGTTTCAGGTCATGCATCTTTTCTTACTCTTATGTATATATTGAATGTTTATTCCTGTAAAAATTAGCAGATTCTGCTAACTACTCTCGACAACAAAGAGCAACATTTAGGGACTCTCCCGTCTGGTGTTTGATTTGGGAGTAGGTTGTATTGGGTATGATGGAAAATAGGACTAGGAAAGAAAGAAAGTCACCAATAGGACTGTTTCAAACATTTGAAAGCTTCCGCATTAGCGATGGGATCTCTTAATATCGTAAGAATTACACTGGTGAGTTGGTGTTGAATGCACCTATAGTAGCGTTCAAAATGCAGAGTTAATGTAATTCTTACGCTGATAGGAGATCCCATCGTTAATGCGCAAGCTCCCAATATTTGTCATTATGTAGGAGCTCTTTTATGTGTGCTGTTTCTATTATCTAACCTTGCCCCTAACCTTAAACCAAGCACTAGATGGGATAATCCCCGGATATTGCCCCCTCACCNCCCCCCCCCCCCCCTCCCAACACACATACAAAATGAGAAATAGCAGTTTTCTTACCATAGCCAAAATCAGCAGCCTAATCTAAATTTGGCTACAGAACGTGTGAGTTTTTAAGAAGTATACAGATAAGGACGAGAGTGCTCACCAGGCGTTCATAAACACTGATTATAAAGCACATCATTAATCTGTAAGTGTTTACTGGATTTGCACGGCTGTGCGTTGTACATTTACCAGTTTACTTGATTATTCTCTCTCTCTCTCTCTCTCTCTCTCTCTCTCTCTCTCGCTCGCTCGCTCGCTCGCTCACAGCTATGTCGACTTCAGCAGTTTCGAATGAATCTTTCTCTTGCTCTCGGCTTACCGAAGCACTTTGCCTTGACTCCAGCAGTGGTTATTATTGCGGGGTGATGGTGATGCAACTTTTTATCCTCCCTTTCATTCATCTCCCATTTATCATAACTTGAAAACCGTTCTCATGCTCATAATTATCTCAGCTACAGTTAGACCCACGTCAACATGTGTCAGAATCATTCCAGCACGATATAATATGTCATGTCTCCTTGTGACAAAGGAGCGAAACAATTACAAAGAAACGAAACAAAAAAATGATCTGGTCAAATCAAGATCTAGGCTACAATTTACATTGATAGCGGAGATAGGCCCATACGTTGGATGTCAGATAAAAAGCGTTTATTATTTTTTTCTACACTCGGGTATGTTACATTATTTATGCTAACGTCTTAAACATGGCATTTTGTGCCAGGCAAGGGGTGTGGGAATGTTTAGTTCCATGTTTAGCTTTATTTAACATGGAAAATGCATTAAGACTGGTGTGTCACGTAGTCAGAACACACGGTGTTGTGATACATTGTATCCTGGTCTCGCAAGTTCCTTTGTACAACGGCCACATGGCTTTCAAGGTTTGCGAAACTGAGTATATTACTTTCATTATCAATGGTTCATCTGTAGAGATCAACCGTATCTAACAACAGTATAGACACTCAATCGAGTTTGTATTGGTAATGTTTCTCGGCAAGATCGATAACGTTGTTGAACTTGTTGTTTTGTTAAACTTGTAATGTGATCGTCCTTACGGCCTATATCAAGAACACACAGACACACACAGACACACACACACACACACACACACACACACACACACACACACACACACACACACACACACATACTCAAACAAGCACACACACAAACACATACACACACACACACACAC
>JAWQUT010000141.1:827716-855216 GCA_033807755.1 Ellobium chinense
CTCAGAACCTAAAGATAGTAAGCACTGTTAAAGTTGGTGCTTAGGGCCGAGTGCATCAAAGAGTCAGCTATTCCACTATACTCACCAAAAGTCAGACATATGCAGGGGAGTTAATGATATTTCCTAATATTCGACGTGCAAAGATATTAAGGCATGTATTAAAAGGCAGAAAATTGCCTACCCTTGCATAATCATCGGGACTTAGAGACGTATTTGGGGATTAGTTTTGCGATGTATTCGGCCTGCCAGCGCCATGTAGGTTAACATCTGGAAATGGGCATCACATCTGAATCTCTGGCAAGGTGGAAGGTAAAAGACCAACGGGATGACTACGGCCCTGGCGATGGGAATTTTTTTAAAAAGCTATTAGGACATTTCCCGTGTCATTACATAGAGTGTTGAACTGATAACATTGATTCATCTCAAATCAGTCTGTGAGTGATGCATTTTAGCAACCAATGAAATATGAATTCACTAAAGTAACCAAGAAGATCTTCTATATTTGAAGCGACAATATGTATGTGTGCAATACGTGATAAAATGGCTTGTAGAAACGGTACCAGTTCCCTCTTTCATTGTTGATAGATAGGACAGTGGAATGTTTGATGTTCGAGTTTTGTTTGCAATACAGTAGGTGGTAAAGGTATGAATGGAAGTACTGCACAGGCAGTTTATGCAGAACAGTCAATTGAAAAATGCAGAGGATTAAGAGCTTTGCACTTCGACTTCGATTGCTATGCGGGGCAAGTTTTAATGTTTGAACATTTAAGTAAAGGACTGGCATTTCTGTAAACTCAGTGATATAGTGCTCCCGGTAAATACAGTCCGCACCCGTAATTTTGTCAAGGCCAGGGATTTAAGAGAGAATTATGGGTTGTCACATTTGACGTCATATTGTAATGTCTGGAATGCGCAAAGAGTGTGCTTTAGCAACCAATGAAATATGGATTCACTAAAGTAACTAAGAAGATCTTCTATATTTAAAGCTACCAACTCATATAAATGAAGATTTATGTACATATGTAAAATAATTTCGTAGCTTTTGGTTTCTCATGCTGGATATTATGGTAGCATAGGAACCACTCTGCTTACAATGATTCGGAGTTGTCTGGACACATGAGGACCAAGGTTCTTCTTCTTCTTCCTCTTTCTCGTATTCTTCTTTTTTTTTTCTTTTTTTTCTTCCTTTTCTTCCTCTTCTTCTTCTTCCTCCTCCTCATCTTCTTCTTTTTCTTCCTCTTCTTCTTCTTCCTCCTCCTCATCTTCTCCTTTTTCTTCCTCTTCTTCTTTTTCCTCAGCCAAAGGTTTAGTCCAGCCTTGGGTTATACACAAGCCTTTCTGCTAGAAGTCGTCTCCGGTCCCACACAGTTTACGCTGCATTGGGGACACCAATGGACCAAATCTCCATCCTCTGCCTGGTGCAGGTACAGTAATACCGTCCCGCAGAATGACTGAGCTCTGTCTGTGGTTTGTCTCCCAGCTCCTCAGTCCCGCAGGAGACAGATGGTCTTACAACAGGTCAGTGTAGATGAACCCTGAGACCACAATGTCCTGTCGTCAGCCTGAGGATGATGATCTGTTTCTTCCAAGGCTCAAATATGTGAGATTCCTCTGTATACCCAGGCCAGTCTTAAAGTTACGTGTTAAAATGTTGCGCACTCCCTTCGCACTCTACTAGTTTCTGTTAGAACTGCTAATGAGATCTTTGCCTTCATTTTCAGTAGGAACCTCACCTGGTTTTGCTATTTTCTTTCAGCATTGAAGAGGAAAACGGACGGGTTTTAGAGGGCTCACTTTTTCCATCATTCCTTCCTGCCAGGCCCTTACAGAAAAATAAATCAAAGAAAAACGTTTAAGCAGTTTAAACCAATAAGCTCAGTGTGTGTTATATAAACATCGGATAAGAACTATCAAGATAAGGAAAGTGACATAGGGAGACAAGCTCTTGGCATGTAAATATATTTACTGAACTCAAAATGTTATATAATTTTGATGAAATCAAGATTTCAAGCTCAACTTTCTCCTGACTCTGCACTCTGCGAATGGAGACATGTATTACTGGGGCAATTTCCACAAGCTGTGTGGACTTATCCAGTTTTGGAGAGCTACTCTTCAAGTTTTGATTGCCTCTCCAGCTCAACCCTCCTCCTCTCACTTCCCCGATAACCGGCCGGCTTTCCAAGCCTTCAGCACTTCCCTACAAGCTCCAGTTAATTTTCCAGGTCTCGTGCCGCTAGTCCACGTCTTATGATCTTAAGAGTGGTTACTTTCGCCCGATTGAATCCTTACGTGATGGTATTCTCATGCCCTATTCACCTCTCTTTGTAACAGACCAGGGGCATTCAGGCTTAAAGTTGGTATTTGATACGTATGTACGTGTAGTGTAGGTTGTATATGTAGCAACTGATTCATTCGAAGAAAGTCTGCCACCTTAGGTGGATTCAGTTTGGGGTGAGAGTGCAGCAGTCAGCTTCAGAAGTTCTTCAACCTTCTCCATACAACTTCCTAGGTATTCCCTGAGTATCATGACTGGAAGGATGGTGAGATCTCATGTACATATTTGTCCATATTCAGGCGCGAGTTTTTTTGGGTTTTTTTTATTGTTATTGTAAGGACAGACATGGGATGGGCCTATGACCCATGTCTGTTCAATGAACAGAGGCGAAAAAAAAATCTAAAGAAAAAACAAAAACCCTCCTAGGTATTCAGTTAGAATAACATGTCAGACATATATTATTGCCTCGTGAAATGTATGTATGTCTCCTTGGCTTCATTTTGCCAAGGTCTGTTTATGTAATCGCCTTTGTGCTGGAGACCAAGGATTTAAGGAGGTTTGGCAAGGGGTTAGTGTATTTAGAACCTCTCCCTGACAATGGACCTAAATCCACCGGACGTGACTTCCCTTCAGTGACTTTCAGCAGAGAACAAACCAAGTAGTCGTCCATATAAACGAGATTTTCGATCCCTTCTCCCTATCGCTACTTGTACTTTCAGTATAAATCTCCTTCTCCTAACCCTCCCACATCCCTTTGGTAGGAGCCAATGTCGTCTCAGCTCCCTTCAGTTTTGCCTTAGACCTTATCGAAAGAAATGTATATATACCTATATATACCTCTCTCCCTGCAATGTGTTTTCGTATGATGCAACATTTCTCCATCGCTGAACAATCCCAAAAGATCTTGGTGTGAATCAAGTAATGAATACCTTTGGCCTGTCAACTTTTAAAAAGACATGATAACATTCCATCACCCCTTTATTTAGAGATAAAGGAATGTAATGTAATGTCTTTAGAGGGAGTCGAATATGGACGCTTTTGTTGATCCTCCTTACCAAACGTTCATGAGTGGTTAGTTCTGAGAAGCAGAGGTTACAGACTTAAAGTTGATTGACTTAAAGGTCTGCGCGTATTATAAAGACAAAGCCAATGTGATAACGGCGCTCAGCACAAAAAGAGTCAAAAGAGTTGCTTACACAACATTTCAGATCAATGGGATTCCATCTTTAAAATTTCGACTTTTGCCTTAGCTTGCACTTTAGAGACGGAAACAGAGGCTTTTCATTTTCTCGCCCTCCATGCTCATGCGCGGTCGCTTGACCGTCACAGCAATTATCCCGATCCACGGGCCAGTCACTCTGACGAGGCATTCATGCTGAAGATCCTTGGCAAATGAGACCCTCTTCAAGGCCTCGGGGCTGGCGGACGGTGAGTTCATTACTATCATCATAATTTGCTGGTCTGGGCGAGAGAGAGAGAGATCACCTGCCAGCTAAGTGGGGGCTGACTGGGAAGTGACCAGTGAAATGGATGGACTAGACGAGGGTGCTTTGGGGGCATAAGTTTTGACCTCGGTTCTTCAGGTCAGTGGTGTAGAGGGAACGTAACAAAACAAAAAAAAAGGGCAGACACTGGCATAAATAAATTTCAAGGCCATGTAGTCCATATGTCAAAGGAAATTAATTACAACTGTGAAGAGAAAGCAAACGAAATTCATAGCATATGTAATGGAATGACTACGAGTAGATCAATAATTGATAACAACAAGAAAACTAATCTGATGGTAAATGAAGCAGAGGAAGACAAAAGGAGTGGATTCTGGATGGCTAGCGAGTTGGATCGCTCTTGGTGCTGGAGTCCAAAGATTGAAAGAAGCTTGACAAGGGGTTAGTATATCTAGAACCTCTTCTTGACAATGAACTTTAAGCCCCTGAATATGACTTCCCTTCAGTGCATTTCACCACTGGAGAAGTGTTTAGGTGGACAGCAGACAAACAGAAATGGAGGTTCAGGATCGTCTAAGCCAGTCGGTACGGTAGGTGAAGAAGAAGAAGTTGTTGTTGTGTCACTGGGTAACGAGGCTGATGCAGAACGGCTGGCCGTAAGCACGTACGTGTTCCCCTCTCCATGGTGAAGTCATTAACAGAATTGAATTTGGATAATACGGTTACATAAACCTTCTCGCCAGCCCCGGTGGAACGGTTATGAGCAGTCTATACCTGGGGCTTGTAACCAGGGTTGGGCAAGTTCACCAAACCAGAGTATAGATGAAGTTTAGTTCACAAGGGGCAAAAAATCCTAAGATCAAATTTAGCTATTTCCATGGCCATTTGGTAGTTTTCAGATCAAATCAGATAAGTTTTTGAAATTTGCACTCAGTTTAGATTTTCGGGGTTGATGTGAACTGAACTGAAATTCAGGTTGAAAATTATTTTAAAGTTCAGACCACGCACCTAAAAATAGCTAAATTTCCGATCCAGATCAGTTCGTCCAAAATAGCTATGAAGTTCACATCAAGTTCACACGAACTGAGCTTGAGTTCAAAACCTGCGTTCATAAGTTCTCAGTTTTGCCCACCCCTGACTGCAACTTACCGTGTACACCATGGGACAGAGAGGATAGCTATGCGGTAGCCATCGAAATGACGTAAACTGCATAAACGGCAAAAGATGGAAAGGGTTGAATGAGGGGGGCTGCAAGAATGATAAGTCTGCGTGCTCTGACAATAGATTTAACTGTTAATGATTTGATGCATATTGTATTACTTATTATTCGGCTCGTATCGGACGGGAGGGGTACAAAACAGACATGAATATAAATCAGGCAGCTCAAAACAGCATTTAAAACAACAGCGATAAAATGCGACTGTTTTTGATCCAAGGAAATCAAAATAGCGCCGGGAAGGTAAATTAGCGATAGGGAAGAAACAAATGTAAAGATGAGGAGAATACATTCTATATTTACAGTGGTATTTGATTCTCCCACAAATTGGCTTGGTGTGAGTTTTCTTGAGGCTAAATCAGACAGTATTTACTTTGGCTATGATAAGCCAAAACAGAGGCAGAAAGCTGATTCATAGCTTTCAAAATCAACATTTTTAAAAAAAACTTTAAAACCATATACATTTTTTTCCGCCTGGCCAATTCTGACAAAATATTGCTGGAATGTTGGGATTTTACCCTCCAAACGCCGCTATTATTCCTGCTTCGTGACGTCATAAAGCAAGAAGAGCTAGCAGACGACTGTGCAGACGCATGCGCACACAGTGTGGACCAATTGTCTGCTAACCTATCTCGCTTTTTGACGTCACGCAGCGGGTAATGGCGGCACGCATAGGAAAAAAATCCCAACATTGTAGCAGTGTTTTCTCAGAAATTATCTGTTAAAAGTTTGTGAAAAAAAATGACATAGACTTATTAGGCTGTGAAGTAACTAACTACACGAAAAATGCACCACGTAAAATGTTGTCTCTGGTCTAGACTGGTTAGTGTTGGATACTCTTTGTATTTTAGTTAACGTACTACGTTAACAGCAGTGAACACTACTAATGTTTGGGGATTTTCCTGTGGCTACCACCGTGCGTTAACTAACATATTAGGATTATGGATACGCCCACTGGTGTCTTTAACCTCTAGAGCCACACGATTTATTTGCATCGGAAACAAAGAGACATTCACAACCAACACGGGGAAATGTGGATTGTCCGAGAGAAGACACAGGTTTATTCAACCCACAGAGTTTATTTAAGGTCCTGTGATTATGTTTTTTCATGAAGCATAATATAAATATCATTATCGTGGTATGCCGCTGTTGCGTTTGGCGCCAATTTATTTGTTCAACTAACACTGTCTTTCCTTTTTTATCGCGTTTTTATCGCACCGGTTTATCGCCATTTTGTCAGATGGGTGCGGCAGCTCACGTTGACCTACTTTATCTTTTATCGCTGTGTCTATGTAACAAACGTTACTGAAGAATACGCTCGCTGTAAACTGTAATAAGGCTTATCAAGTTTTGTCATTTATAGGCTGACTTTACTTGCATTCGACTATTCAGTCCCATTTTTAATACTCATCTGCAGTGCAATGGCCAAGGAGAAGTAAGAATGGGGTGACAGCAGTAGGAAGTAATAATGATCTAGTCAAATACCAGCGTGTAACCTGAATGAGGTATTTTCAGACGGGTCAGTTACACCACGTGATCTAGGGATTGCTAGGATATTTTGATAAGTGACGAGTAATCATACATAAGCAGAGCATGTAAACAAACCAACGTGTGAGCAAGATTTCCTAGGTCACGTGATGGAGCTGAAAATACCTAATTAGTAACTCGACTTTGTGCCCGTCTGTGCTGTCCTGTCGTCCTAATGTCCCGAATCCGCCACTTTTTATAAGACCAACGAGTTTTATTTGCATTATTTTCGATAGAAACTCTTTGGTTTCAGACTTGCTGCAGAAAACTGTCATGATCAGCATTATTTCTGGAACCTCTAAACCATGGCTGGAGTCTTTCTTCAATCAGCGTTTCAGCCTTAAATTAACCCAAACCAGCCGGTGGACTAATTGCAGTTTGAATCTCCCAGAAAAATTAGGGTTTTAGTTACTCTTTTATTAAGTGCCGGAGTCCCCCCCTGCGGAACTCTGCATGGTCAGCGATCTATTAAGCAGAAAATCGGAACAAGAAGCTTGACCAATGAGGTGTGAATCTGTTTCCACGGACAATCAAAAAGGGACGGCTCAGCAGGGAACAACTTTGCCGCCTGACTAGTGTAAAATTAATGGTTAGGCACCACTTGACTGTTTTATTAATGACAATATTTACCCAGGCTTATCGTGTGTCCCTTTCAGCGCCGACTTTGATTGCTCTGTCTGCCAGCCCCACTGCTTTGTGTCCAGTCTTTTAGCACCTGGTTTAATTAATGTGTACATAGCGCTGTACAAGCGTGTTTGAAGTGCCGAGTGGTCCGGACACAGAGCGTGTATTATTCGGGGTATAATCCAAACGGACCGTCAAGACTAATGTTTTATGGAAGGAAAAGGTGAGGTCTCGAGATCCATGGACCAGTCTATAATTTCTAGTTTATGTGAGGCCCAAGTTCGTGAAAAAAAATTAATGTGATAAATAAGGTACTTTGGGCCACAGCATTACAGTGAGTATGGGGTTTTGTTCGCATGCATGACGGGAGATCCACCCAATAGACATGCTGAGAAGGACCCTAATAAGCTAGAGAGGCTGGAGATTTTCAGCTGTGGCTGCCGTATGCATAATACTTACGTTAGTTAACGCATTGCGGTAACCACGGGAAACTCCCAAAACATTAGTAGTGTTCACTGTGGTAAACGCAATACGTTAATTAATGTATAGATTATGCATACGGCCATAGACAGTTAGGGCACTGCACTGCACAGAACAGAGATGGCTGGTACAGATAGTGTGGGCCCTGTGTGATCATGAAAGGCATCACTAAGGATGTAATTTTTAAAAGGTTCCAGACCACGAAGTGTTCTGCAATGAAGAACATTACTTTTCATCATGGATGAATTGCTGCCAAAAAACTAAGATGTTCCCATTGTCATATTAATTTTATAATCACCTCCTTCTCCACCACCACCACCTCCCCCTTCTCTTCTTCTTTCTCCTCCTCTTCTTTTTCGTCTTCTTCTTCTTCTTCCTCTTGCTCCTCCTCACTCTCTCTGTCTAGCCTCCTTCCGTTGTATATCTCTCATATTCTTCGTCTCATTAACATTTCAGAACATAACTTCCATAACAAAGTTAAAATTTTCCGTAAGTAATTAAAAAACTAATCAGTTTTCGTTTCCATTGCAAGCTTGGTGATGTCTAAAGGAGTCACCCAAACCTCTTGACAAACAAATGTGGATTTTTAGATTAGGACGATAAAACCGCAGAAAATTGTTAGTGTTAGCAGAAATCTGATAAGAGGGAAGAAATGTTTCATTACACTGGACTTATGGCATATAAAAGCAAGATACAATAAGGGCAGATGACACATCTTAACCACAGTCTCTAACCGTCTCTAGCTTTGACAGTCTCCTTCATGCCTGATGCTTCCACAGGTATAATACTCAAGAACAGTTCTTGAGCTGTAAAATGATCCCTTCATAAATTTTAGATTTGCCCAGTCTATCATTTAGTTATCTCTTAAAATCTGGTTCATTGGGGTGTGTAATCTGTTGAATTAGAACGAAAGAAATGCTAGACAAGCATCAGTACACGGAGAAAGACTTGTCTACAAGGATGTCCCTTGTCACCCAGGCTAGGACCCCCTAGTGGCAACTGACAGGCTTTCAATAAGGCAGTACGCCTTAGGGGTCGCACGGGTGGGCCGGACGGTAAACATTGGCCCTTATGACCCTGTGTTTGTTCTGAGCTCTTGAGCGTTTTATGTGTCTGACAGAGAGACAACGAGAGGAACGGGACGACAGAAAAGGAAATTTTGTGAGGATGGAATGAACAGCGGGTGGGTGAATGAGTTAGTGAAAAACAGAGACAGCGAGAGGAGTTTTTATAGTGTCCGAGAGAAAAATGCTGAAATTAGCAGAAATGAATTAGCAAGATCTGGATGAGTGACCAAGGAGGTTTAGAGAAATAATGCTAGAGTTTGGATGTGGCCAACATCCTAATGGTGATTTTAGAATTGTCTGTCTCCATTCTCACGCTAATATAAACAGCGTCCTCAACCCTCAAATATTCAGACAGAAAATCTCAGCTAGTAAAGAACATACAGAAGATTTAACTAACACCTTTGCAAACATCATGTACATACATGTCCATATTAAAGAGCGAGTTTTTCGATTGTTATTGTAAAGATAGACAAGGGATGGGCCGCTGACCTATGTCTGTCCAATGAACAGGGGCGAATAAAAATTTAAAAAAAAAAAAAGAAAAACTTCTGCATTCTATTTTAAGGTTTTTGCCATTGTACCAGCTGAGGTGATAACCACATTTACAGGCGGTAATCTTTAATGGATAAAGGAATGAAGACTAATTATTGTAATGAAGACTTTTACTACGCAATTCTCTGCCCTAAGACGCAGTACCAGATTTAGATTTCGGGAGGCCCCAAGCTACAGAGAGACCTCTTGCTAAAAGTTATACTAGAGGGTACTTCGGAGGTGCTTACCGAAGCAGGCTACCACAAACACTGAATTTTAATTATTTGATGACACCATGTATATAAAATTATAAATTCTATAAAAATCGTTTACTGGTAACATGCATGGTATCTTACCATTAGCTTCTCTTGTTGTGAATAGCTTACAACCTGCAGAATTCTGTCACTGTCAGATACATTGAGACTCTTCCTTTTCAAAAAGTGGTCTTTAGAAAGGGTTTTCCACCTATGTAATGAGTGTTTCATGTGTTTTAAGTGCTAATTAGAATGATTACCTGTAGAAAATAATAGTATAATTTTAGCAGAAAAAATACCATGCATTTTGTGAAGGCTCAAAGAAGTACGAAGCCCTCAGCTGAAATTTATTTAGATTATTTAGAAATAAAAGTCGACGTTTCAGAGATGCATTTCGGACAAGGTGGCAGCTCAAGTCGTGGATTGTAGCCATTTGTGACGCTTGCAAACAGGACGAAATGAGGAAAGATGCAGGTGGAGGCTGAATGATACAGACACAGACACAGACTGACAGAGACACACACTGATACAGATGCAGACACAGACACATGTACAGTCACAGGCATAAGCGCAGATACAGACAAAGATACAGACATAGCCACAGACGCAGACATAGACACATATTATATACATAGACACAGACACAAACACAGACAAAAGACAATAGAGGCAGTAGTTTTTTTTTAGATGTGTGACATAAAGAGAGCAGGGATTGTGGGGCGGTGGGTGAGATTTGCGATAACCAAACTAAATGTACATGTATATGCCAATCAAATGCCGCACCAAGGACATACACTATTCGTCCATACAAAGAAAATATAGACATCATGACGTAGAAGAAGACAAAGAAAACGGAGCCACTGACACAAAACAAGATGAGCTTTCTCGAGATGTCAGTAGAGGAGAGGGGGGGNGGGGGGGGGGGGGGGGGGGTCACAAGATGTGACACGATAAACCCTTTGTCACAGTAAGTACCAGTACTGGTCTAGTTGGCTGTGACATTTTGACATTAAGACTTAAGGGGGTGACGTCGCGCACTGCTTGGAATTCTGTAATCGTGGAGAAATGGTAACAGGTGGTAGCAAGACTATGTTAGTCGTAGGGTAAGCAGTAGTAGGCGAACATGCAGTTTGTAACACACTGTAATAGTGATGGTGCTGGGTGTCGTGCTAGTTGTGAAGATGATGGATGCAAAGATGGCACGAAATGTAGGAGTCGCTGTGGCTGTAGAAACACCAGCGTTTTGGGTTGGCCAGGTGATGTTGGATATGGTATAGTGGTGATAAAGTAGCATCAGAGGTTCGGTAGAAGCAGAGGTGGCTGCAGTCCGGTAGTTAGATTTGGTGAGGCCCTAAGCTATATAAAGTTTGAAGGCCTCTTGTTAAAAAAAAGGTTATAGACTTCCAGAAGATCCTATAAAAGTGTATACCAAAACAGGACGTAGAATTTCTCCATTCTCTTGACAGTATACATGCCTTGTTTTTAGTTAAATGACAAAGTGTCAAATAGTGAAGAGTACGAAGTGTAAAAAATTACAGAATTAATAAGAACTTTCTGAAATTTTGTGATGCCACTGTGAATTGCGAGGTCCTAGGCTGTAGTTAATTTAGCTTAGAGGTGAAAACGTCATTAAATGGCTTTATTTGTAACGGTGGTAGTGAGAAAAGTTGGCGGAATTAGAAGAGGTGGCTGTAAAATATCTCCTACACGTATAGAAACAGAAGCAAGACAGTACGGAAGATGGGATACTGGATACTCCTCAGCTGAAACAGTCATTGAATTAACTGATCTGCTGGGGTACATAACATTATGAAGCTGTATGAATGGGCATAGTCTCGCACCACATAAACCTCATTACTATTAGTATAAGCGGCATCGACGATGAAATGCCGAGAAATCACCAGATTGACAGTACTAACCGCATTGATCTTTGTCCTCACCTTGATCTTCATTATCATTATCAACAAAATAATTGGCATCACCAGGGGCAGCTAGGCAGCTAGTAATTTTCAGCCTGCGACTAGAAATCGAAAGTAGGGATAAGGATGACGTAACAAACATGGAACATTCCTAATTGTCTCTTATATCCATAACATTACGGACATCACCGAATCCCAGACAACGAACATGGTCATTTTTCAGAGTTTCACAGGTGAGACCTTTCACCATACTCATAATGGAACCTCCTCTGATCTTATCATCATAGATGTTGATGGATGAGCTGTCCACTCGTTTTCCGGTTTATCCCAACCCATCTCCTCTTATCTCTTCTCTGGGCATTTCTTTCCATTACCTGCTGGCTAGTTGTCTACCTGCTTCTAACACCTGACTGCCCCTTCCGTCGTCCCGTCGTCCACTCACCTTTTCATTCCCTTCACGCCTTGATGCACATATCTTCACCTGCCATCTGGAGTAGTAGAAACTATTTCATTCCTTCACTCACTGAGCCAGTCGGTGTTTTTTTTAAATCTTTCTTTTGTGTTGTCTGTATTTCTCTTGCTTGTTATTTTACTTTGTACTTTGCTTGCGGGCTTACTATAGTCTATACTTCAGTACCTATTTTCTCGCTGGTTGCCTCCTTCTAGCATCTAAATCTGTCTCTTTGTCCTGTTAAAGAAGAAACTAAATTTGCATAGGTCTACATGATGTCATGGCACATTCTCCGATTATTTAACTGCTCACCTTGTTTTCTGAGTGTCCATTCTCTCTCTCTCTCTCTCTCTCTCTCTCTCTCTCTTTCCCTCTCTCTCTCTCTCTCTGTCTTCTTCGCTTTCAACATCTCTCATCAGCCTTGCAAACCCAGTCTTCTCTCTCATTTCCCCTTTCCCCTTTCCCTTGCTTGCCCGCATTTGCCTGCCTGCCTGCCTGCCTGCCTGCCTGCCTGCTTACCTGCCTACCTGCCTGCCTGCCTGCCTGCCTGCCTGCCAACCTGCCTGCCTGCCTGCCTGCCTGCCTTCTGTCTCTTTCACAGCCCTTTGTCTTTATATCATATCTTAGTCTGTACAACACAGTCGCTAAACAGAATTCCAGAGACTCATTTTGATATCGAGTTTGCGAGGTGTTCGAGGTCATAGATATTATATATAAGTAACTCGGGAACAGAGCAAGCGTATGCAATAGTCTCGCGTAAATGAAGTTCGAATCCGTGAGTCTAATCATATTTTCTCTTCAAATGCATGGTGCGGGCATAAGGTCACAAACAGGTTAACACTGGGTCCTTTTTGTTTTGCTTTGGGTCTGAGCTCTAAGGCTAGATGGAACAGCGTGTCCATGGATCAAGTTAGATCGCTCCAGAAGAGTGTCATCTCCTTCCTACATTCCCTCTCATCGTTTCGCATGTCAGGTCTCATCCTCACAATCTTCAGTATATAATAACTTACCGGCATAAGACCTGGACAAAGACCCAGAGACTGGCCTGGGAAGTATTCTGGAGTCTCATTATACTGGGCTGGTATCTAATCTGCCCTGAGAAAATATTTACCTGCTTAGCCTCATTTAGTTTAGACTCACAGCCCGAAACCAACGAGGGAAACCAGGGGTGTCGTTTTCATGCATCAAAAGATGGTTGCTCTCCCGTTCTTGCTTTCGTTCTCTCTCTCTCTCTCCGCTCCTCTGTCTCTCTCTCTCTCTTTCTCTTTCTCTCTCTCTCTCTCTCTCTCTCTCTCTCTCTTTCTCTCTCTCTCTTATATCGGTTGTCTCATGAAACTTTTTCAGCCACATCAGGCCTGTTTCACAAACGCCTTCTCAAAGGGTGTTACACTGCAATCTCTTTTAAACAACTCTTCTTTTGAAGTTTTAGACCTTTCCTTCCCTCCTTCCCTTCCTCTCTCTCTCTCTCTCTCTCTCTCTCTCTCTCTCTCTCCCAGTATAGGTAAGTTTCCCTAGTATCTGCCTTGCTTCATCTCACTGCGTTTCTCTAATTCCTGTGCAACTTTCTCTCCTTTCTCTCACAGCATAGCAGTGTCCGACGAGAATCTATAAGCTTTAAGGTTCATATTCAGGCACACACCAGAAACTGGCAGCATGTCTAGAGTTAAGGTCAAAGGACTAATTTATCAAATCATAAATCATTGTGATCTGCTAGGCCGCCCAGCCCTGACCTCCAACCCAACATACCATAAGTAGCTACATTCTTGCTGTTTATGCACGATAAGGCAATGAATGGTTAAGTGAACTGACAGAAAAAAATAAAAAAATCATGACACGATACTTAAATATCAATACCCAATGAACTCGCATTGTGAAGTTGCTGCCAGGTAAGGTTTCTGACCGGTCAAGCCCTGGCACCCGTTTGTGTCTAGTGTTAGACTTCTGGACCATGTGTGCACACAAACCCTCTGATAATATATTATTTTGTTTGATGAAAAATACCCTTGGTCAATATTGTCAGCGCATACCTGACCGATAGCATAGAAGACCAATCGCTAACTTCTGTACATGCGCACTGAGGAGAAAGTCTTGGCTCATTTTGCTTCCCCAGTCTGTTGTTATTTTTCCATTATTTGGTTCTTTTACATGTACATGCGATAATGCATGTACTCTGTAACCTGATTTTTTTTTTTATTTGGTCAAGTGCCAGTGAAACCACCTGCTGCGACTTTCCTCTCCTGACTGGTGGGTTAGATCTAGATGTAGTTTAGTTTCAAACAATGGACTGGACATAAAAACGTCTGTTTGTCCCTTCTTCCTTCTGTCCCTGTTTTCATTTCTATCCCCTTTCACCTATCACGTTCTCATCTCTCTCTCTCTCTCTCTCTCTCTCTCTCTCTCTCTCTCNTCTTTCTCTTCTCTCTCTCTCCCTCTCTCTCTCTTTCTCTCTCTCTGGTTATGAATACACTAATTTCTTCCTAAAAATGTTATCTTCATAATCAGACCCGCGGGTGACTACATCAGAATTTGTACCGTAAACAATGCGCGATCTTCTTTGGCACAAGTTTCTCTCTCCACAAAGAGAGCCTGTTGGTTTTTCCCTTTGGTCATTATCACTTTTCATTTGCAAGCATCGTAAATTTCTCCCTTAACAAAGAGAGGCGGCTTGTAATCACAACTAGCGTGATCAGCACAAAGAAAGCCATTAAGATAGGAGGCCTCAGATTTGATTCAGAATACCATGAACTGCTTATCACATTCACACCCTCGATACCACAGCTCGAGTGTTTCTTTTCTCAAAATAGGATGATCTCCTTTAGACAACAAAGGCAGTGGGCCGATGTATCTCGGTAGTGAATGGTATCTGTCGGTAATTTGAGTAAAGTGCCAGGAGGGCTTGCACTTGACCCCGTTAGAGATCTGAGTCTTTGTTGTGGCAGCCCACTGTCCGACGCCGGTCTTACTAACATACATAAACACCCTCGTGAAACCGTAAAAACTGTCACGTATAATTTAAAGGCTCGCGAGGGGTATAAAAAGAGAGAACAGCTATGATGGTGGGACACTTTACTACGATGAACTCAATAGTATGCTTCATGCACTACGGAGCGCTATTTTTCCGAATTTCACGAGTAAAAGATTTCATACTGTAGACTATAGAAACTTTGCAGACTGTTTGTTTACTATCCTTCCGAGTGTTACGGTACAAAATGTCTAGTATTTGAAATATGAAATCAAATCCACCTGGTTCAAGGAGGTGCACTTGATTAACAGGGGCCACTTGTGTGTGTGTGTGTGGGTGGGTGTGTGTGTGTGTGTGNTGTGTGTGTGTGTGTGTGTGTGTGTGTGTGTGTGTGTGTGTGTGTGTGTGTGTGTGTGTGTGTGTGTGTGTGTGTGTGTGAGGGGAGGTGCAGCTTTAAGTTCATTCACAAACCGAAGATGAAAGCAATTCTTACACTCATGTACTTGAGAACAAAGCGTTACACTTTTAACAGCGAGATGGGGCAATAAAGTATACAGGAAAGCGAGGGAGGTTTAAAAAAAAGAGGTGGGAAGGGGGGGAGGAGATATAGTGCTTTTATGAAGCACTCCTTGAAAATCTTCACCTATATCCTGTTCATTGACAGCGGTCAGCTGGACGATTGATGTTAAGAGGGAAGGCACAGGGAGGAAAGATTCTCATGTATTAATAATTGTGTAGAATGTAAGTTAGGAAGGGAGTACAGAAGTGCACTGTGCAAGACTACAATGTATATTGTCAGTTTACCGCACTTTACTTAAGGGGGGATATTAAAATATATGCATCCAGTCTGTACTTTAGGGCAAAGACAGTTTGACTGAAGTCATTTGGCTTACTGTCTTTATCACATCCTCCTTGGCCACCAACACCAATGCTGCTAGAGAAGGCTTTACTATCCTACTAGTTATTATATCTTCTTTCAAGAATTCTTAAAACACATGCCTCTGCCAGACACTGCTGATTGCTATCGGTAGTCTTTTTAATACCCGTAATTCTAACCTAGAATCGCTGACGGACATGTAAACACAATCATGCCGTATGGCTTTCGACCCTTAGGTCGCATGCTAAACTATACAGTATTTGTGAATTGTCCCACTTAAATGTTTACTTTCGTTTTAACTTGCTCATGAACTTACTGTCGTCAGTGACAATGGAAGAGATAGTATTTCCTAATTTAGGTCAAATGGGTGTACAGTGGAATCTCGATATTAAGAATTTATATAGTAAGTATATCCCATTATTAAGTACTGTATGAATCTTACATGCACAGATCCATCGTAATTCTATTATTTCATGTTATTCAGAAACACCTTGATATAAAGTACTCCTCAGTAATGAGTATACGTTTTCCATGAACCAAGATTATACTTCATATTGAGGTGCCACTGTGTATATGATAGCATTTTGTCAAATAATTTACAGTGGTCCTGAAGGAACGAGCCTTAGAGCTTGGTGACGCTCCATGCGGAATTATGCCTCTTCATTTTGAACACGAAAACTGTACACGATCCCATTCTTCTTCAGACTTCATGTTTGAGAAATAATAATAATAATAATACGGTTTATAAGTTTCATATTATCCAGGCAAATGCCCGATCACGCGACTTCATACCACTGTTACTCAGCATGTTCACTCCAGGACGTTCTCGATCCTTTGGGAGCATACAATGTCGTTTTCTTATACAAGTATATAGGCACTGATCACTAGCATTCTGACAATACTTTTCACTGCCGTGTGCCAGATGTCCAGTTAACACACGAGCGAGCTTTCTCAAGGCACCTGCAAAATGACCGTGGTCGAGAATCGAATCCACGATTTTTTTATCTGGAGTCCAACGCCGTAATCATTCATCCACGCTGCTCCACAGCAGAATATTATATTAAACATTAAAACATACAAAAAGTATGTAACATTTTTTTGCCTTACTTTTCCAGTGGCATGTGTGCGAATTTTATAACGCGTACTTAATGTTCTAGGATGTTGACAAGGATAGTAGTGTCAAGATGGGTGTCGGACACCTGAAGAGACATCAAGCTGACCTGAGCTGTGAAAAGGTCAGGAATGGAAATGGTCTGTAATTAGATCTACAGACGGCGGCGTGTCAGAGGTGGTAATTAGGCCATCAGTTTTTCTTTTCATCCTGACCTCCATCGGCGCCTTCCCCCTCGACCTCTGGCAACCCCCCATCTCCCTTGACATTTACTGCAGTACAATACAGATGTACATACATAGGAAAACTCTCGTACATGGAGAGCGAGGAAACACAAGATCTTCAGAGGAAGATACCTTCGTCTTGCATATGTTCCGGCCCTTTGACTTCCTAACACTCTAAAGGGGTTGGGGCACACTTGGGTCATGACTCTGAAGGGTCCATCTGTTGTTGGGTTTTTTTCCCGGCCTTCGAGGGGATTTGAACCCGCAACCTCCAGTCCCTTTATTCCTTCTGCATATATCCGCAACAAGTTCTGGTACAAGATATGAGTTCGACAAACCTTGGGTGCTGAAGCAGATATCTTGGGATAGACAGATTCAGTCTAGTCTTATCACCTCCTCGTTTCTGTTTTTTTTTTCTTTCTTCTTCCATCAGCGCGTCGTTTTCAGCATACTTCCCCTCCCCCCATCCCCCTGCTCGGTCCCCCATAACTTCTTTTTCCTGACCATGTAGTAAGTGTAAATGGCAAAAGTGATAAGCATAAGCGCAGGGGTCGCAAGTTCAGTTAAAGGATTCAGTCTCACCACCTTCTCTTTCTGTATTCCTTTTCTCTGTTTTGAGCTTTTAATCTTCCCCACTACTTCATACGAACAACGAGGAGGTGGTTTATTATGCGGAGGTCACCATAATAATAATAATAATCCTTATTTTCATTATTTTCTTCAATCTTCCTTTTGCATTTGCCATTCTCGCACCCCACCTTTAACATGCATACAAATCCTACTTTGTGTCGGCATCTGGCATCTACTACTGTTTGCCCGCTCCTTGTTTACTATAAGCATAAAGGCACTTTTAGGCATTTTTCCCTTGCATCAAGAGCACTTTGACCGTAAGAACACGACGCATCGAAAGAGCAGGATGATGTTAGAAAGCACTAACAGTGGATTGGCGGCTGCTGAATACTCTTCACCTGCAGGTAATACAAAAACAAATTTTGCCTTGTTTTGGCCTTTTAGCATTGGGAAGGATTGTGTAATACATGGGTCTACTGGGAACCTCAAAGCCAGTCTGAGATGTTAGTGTATAGCATGCTCTATATATATCCCTGCAAGGTTAAGACAAACCGAATGGTTGCGGCACGAGTGGATGGACGATTTGCTGGCCTCCAATCTTCATGAAATCACTTGGATTTATTGTCCAGGTCACGCTGGAGTCCACGACAATGAAAGAACTAATACGTTGGTGACTGAGGTCCCTGTAGTAGGGACATTACAGATGGACAAGGCAGACATGATAAAGGCATTAAAAGACCGCCTGTTATCCGCAGACATTTTTTATCAGTCGATGAGGCTGTGGCCCTCAGGTTGCAAGAGGTTGGGATTACCCGTGGATCGAAGTTAAGAGGAATGGAAAGGAAGGTATCTTACCAACGAGCAACCCGCATCATCAGCACCTGCACCATAAAACGATTGCTGCAAAGGACTGAGCACCTATGGGTTGCCCAGGGTGCAAGGATGTCGGTTCTGCTAACCAGTAACCATATAGCCATATCTTTTTCTCCACTATAATAAATGGCTATTCGTACGTATCTGCCGGAGGGTAAATCATTCACATGTGTCCTAAAATACAGCCTCAGAATTTAATCATCTCCTCCACAGTGTGCAAAGTTCTCTATCTTTTGCAGAATACAAAACAGGATGGCTATGTTGATGCCGCTAATCCTGGGGTCAAGCGGTTGGTCTTATGTAGTTCTTCTAACAGAACGTATCACATCATAATTGGTCCTGTGAAACCAACTGAGTATACAGGCAGTAAGGTCATATTGCAGCCAAACAATAGCAATGTAATGCACCTGCACAGTTATCTCAAGGCACTGACTGATCCTTGGCACTCGAATATTACCTTACTTCACACACGCTTGAGATGGAACTTCGAAAGTTGTTTCTAAATGGGATTCTCTTTTATTACAAAGGACAAGATGCGCATGTTAGTACAGGTAGATAGTAAATTATGTAAGTTAGAGTTCATGTTCCAAGACTCCTCGGCGTTGATGAAAACGTCTGCCTCCCACATTACAGAAAGGCTTTAGGAGCGCGAATTAGATTTCACATAAAGTATCTGAGCCCACGAGGAACATTTTACGTGTGTATTTAAAAATGAAAATTACTCGCGCAACTAGGTGGGAACCATAACTCGGCTAGCTGACTTGAATTATCGCGCCCAAGTTCCTTTTGGGGGTATTTCTTTTGTGGGTTTCAGGTTTTATAACGACTTATAAATGTATCACTGAACAAAATATCGCTTACTAGTACTTTCGCTTCTTACTGACATATATTCATCCGCAAATATTATGGGAAAAATACCAGTTGAAAATAACGGACTCGGCTTCACAGCATTCCAGCAAGTATACAGAGTTTTCGTGAACTGAAAGTTCGAAACTGTGAATTCTTACTGTATTTTTATAAGTCCACTTGATCAGTAATGCTTGACGAAATTCCCACAGCAAGTCTAGATGTTCAGTCTCACAATCACCTGGGTGTTTGTACTGACATATTTTTTTTTTTTTGCAGAAGCTTACTGGCGGAAAGTGTTCATTCTGATCGAGGAGATTCTGTTTTGTTCAAAGTTTCGTCTAACTCTGGTCAGATGTTCCTATTTAATGGATAAATCAACTACCGGTACGTAAAACTTGCAAATATGTGGTAAGATTGCATCCAAAAATTATCCCAAGCCGTCCAGTTTGTGCTTTGCTTTCGCGTCCATAATATTATTTACTTTTAGTCGTATTGGTCGGACATGATGACCAACAGAGAAAGCCATCGACGAATTGTTCTTTTGTCCTCTGACTGATAGATCTAACAATTACAGTGGTATTCATAGCCTACACCATACTTCACATTAGTAGAAAACGTCCGTTCTGCGACTAGATTAATGGAAGAATAATATACATGTAGAGCTCATTGGAGGAGGATTAAGGCTCTATATTAAATATCAGGCGGGGTGGAAACAGGCCAGCAATGGCATTTACTTCAGAAGCTCTATTTCTATTTCAGACATGACTACCTATCTTTCCCGAGTCTTGGTTTTGATATGCGTGGGTCACATAGTCACTAATGGTGCATTCCAACCACTTATTAATAGTATACGTCACTGACTAAATCGGAGCTAAAGCCCGAAGCCTACACTTAGTCACCCCGCGGATTAATTTGCCAGAAATGCTTGTAAGTACTGTGGATACAATGAGTTCATGAAAGACGACAATAGAAGAAAATCCTACTCAGGGCGCCGCCGCTGCTTTGCACTTAGAGACCCCTTCAGGGCTTGATTGATTCAAGAGTGCTGTAAGTCCATTTTTGTGTCAGTTGTTCGTGAGTATCTCTGAATTCATTCTCTAAGTTTCACGGTGTCCTGTGCTTGATATCTGAGCAGTCAAATAATGAAATAATTATTAAGTAAAAGAGTCTGGACTGGCCACGGTGATTTACGAATTTTGAATTGTCACTTCCGGAATATAGGATTATTATAAGATACGATAATTTAGCATGACCTCGTCGCCACGAGCGCCGCCAGTTCAGACAACTCTTTAATCCTGCCTCCTGTCTACTTGAACATTAATTTGTTAGACTATGAGAAAACGATGTAACTCGCTTTACTGTGATATAAGTAATACAGGGGAATGAAAATGGAGACGGCTCGTGTTCTTTTGAAACATTGAATGAAATAACTCTGCAGATTTCTTATTGTTAAAGCCTCAGAAGCCAGTGATAGTGTTTTTGTCCTCTTGATGAAAGTTGATAGGTAAGAAAACTAAAGAATGGGGGCGGGGAAGAGATAATGGCATGCTGGGCTAGGTCTTGCCAGTCTCAGCATGAGACAACCGCCCCCAGGCAAACGAACTTAGGAGCGTTAACTAACAATTTTTTGTTTTCTTTAAAATGATAATATTGCTCAATAAATAATGTATACGATTTGAGCATGGAAGGTAATATTATAGACATAAAGTAAGGTGTCTATACCAGGCTAGCTGCAAGGTTTGAATATAGCAGATTGGACATTACCTGCACTGCATGTTTCATCAAGAATTCTATTGAAATAATAATCACCATTCAAGCAGACATTGGCTATACTAGTTTCTCTTCCCATTTGGTCAAACTGCATAGTGCTAGATTCTGTTATTGTTGTGCATGTTTTTCTTCTTGTTGCTGCTGTTGCTGCTCTTGCTTCTGCCGTTATTACTGCAGTTGCTACTGTAGTTACTGCTCCTATTGTTATTATTGTTGTGGCTGTTGCTGTTGTTATTGTTATTGCTGTTGCTGTTTTCAATGTCATCATCGTAGTTTTTTGAGTGCATTTAAACTCTTTGAGGGTGGAGCCATTCTTGTCAAAGCTTTTCTTTCCTAATAATACATGTAGAAAAGAATTTGGCTTCTAAAAGATATTTCATTCCTCCCGTCTTAGATGGTGCATGTCTCGTATTAAGGCCAGTCAACAGCCCTAGACTCCTTGGTTGCGGCACAGCGCTAGTTTAGCTGCGATTAATGTATTAAGTACATAACCCTCTTCTTCAGAGCATGTCACTTCGTCAGTCTAATATCACATGCAGTACTGCGAGTCACTTAGGAAGTCACATTATTAATTAAGCCCAAATCCAAGCCCTACAGCAGCTAGGCATGAATCAAGTACTTTACTTCGGCCTTATAAATCTTAATTGGGGTTAAGCTTAAATCCCCTGGATTTACTTACACCTACTATTACTGAATTACAGTGCGTGAGAAAATAGTTTTGTTGGTTTTTAGCATTAGTAGTCGCTACCAGCACACTTGCAGCTCTAGGTATGAGTGTGAGCCCACTGGATCCGGACACGGCACGGCACGGCACGGAAAGTGTTTATATCCTCTGTTTCCTTAATTTTTGGTTGAAGCTGCTTTCACCGGATCCGGTGACGTCATAGTGGATTGCATTGCAAAAAGGGATAGAGGTCTGCCTATGTCACGATTTGCCGTGTCATGCCATTTCCGGATAAGATGAGCTCGCGTCCTATGTAACTCTGGCTTGAAATATAGAGCTCTTCCTCCTAAAGTGGCTTAGGGAGACATTTAATTTTCTACTGATCTATCTGGCACCAAAATCCATTCTTAGAATGGGATTGCCATGCAATGAACAGAAACTGGACAACAAAGCGTGTCGCAACTTTCGACTCATGAACCTCGATCAAGGGAAGCAACTTTTGTTTCAACAAATTCAAAGTAGCGACTGGCGGTTACACGAATTTTGACGAACTAGGCTTCGATATTTTTTTTTTCGTGTTTAAGATAGTAAGCCTCTTTAAATAGAAAAAAAAGCCAATGCCACCACGCAACTCCACAACGATTAAACGACGTGAGATCTGATTTCACGAGTGTAGGTGACTTTGTTATGATATATATATGCGCTACATGGGCTTAGCTTGATTTTAGTATATTGATGAGGATAATGATAGTCATCCGATATGTTACTGGCAGATAAAGTGATCATGTTGGTCTACAGCAAGGCTGCATTTGTTTGGTCCCCGCATTTTGACAAAATGGAAAGCCACACCCCTTCTTTGTATTTTGTGGGCAATCTTTAGCAAAGGGTACGTTTTTTTGTTGGTGCGTGCCGGTCATACCTACTAGAGATTTGTTAGAAATGTGTTGTCTTTTGTACAAAAGAAAAAAAAAAAGGAAGGAAAAGCTCTACAACATGGCGGCGACTACCTAAAGTTAGTGGACCATCTTATGCTTGTGTGAGAGGAGAATGTGGCGAGAAACAACATTGCAAAAAATGCCAATGAATCAGGCAAAAATAATAAGTATAGCAAACACCGCTCACCAGTCTGCGCACTGTTTCCTGTCTCTTCCGCATTAGTTGCAGCCTACAGACTGATACTTCCTTTACTAAGAGAGGGGGGTGACTTCTCACTATGTCAAATTAACCAAACAAATGTAGCCCTGTCTATTACATACGAGAGATCATGCAAAAGGCGAAATTCACCACATGTAAAAATCCTCAAGGACTTTTCCGAGGTTGTTCCCAATGCCTAGAGCTGGCTAGAGTCAACTTACTAACATGAACATATGGTTTGTTTTATTATGACGCAGTAAACACAATGGACTCAGGGTAGCTGTGGGGACAAGTGGAAGGCGGGGTTCAAAACAACCATTTGAACTCACAGCGCCTCATTCTTTGATGTCTTTCACAACGTGAGCGGATGAATTAACATTGGACTTTGCTTACAGTATGAGTTATTCTTGGCTTGTCACATGCCGCATGTGATACATCGCCAAGTGGGACTTGCAAAAGCACTGGCACCCCATCTCCTCAGTCCCTACTCCCTCTCCCTTTCTCTCCACAGCTGCTCTCGACTCTCATTCCCCAAACTCATTTTCCCTCATGAAAAGAATAATTGCCGCATGCAGAAATGGAGAAGTGACGGGGACAAAAATGTGGTATCCATTTCTCTGACAGCCTTCAAACAGGTTGGAAAAGGTCACCAAATAAAAGCATTCTCTCGCCAACTGCCAAAGAGGAATAAGCACTCTGCATGCATACACAACATCAGCTTCAAAACATTTTTACGTGTTGCGTACATGGGCGGCCCGGTCAGAGGGAACCTAAAGAACAGTTCGGGAAGGGCAATAATAATTGGGAGACAGTCATCAAAATCCAGTAGTGTACACCGCCATTTACCTTGAACTATTCGTATTGTCAGACTCGAGCCTCATTGACGAATCAGCAGTGTTCGAGAAATTATGAACTGCTGCTTACTTGGCTGACAGGCTAACATTCTATTAGAAAACTATTTATTCTGGATGTCATTCACAAAAACTTCTCCATTTCTTTCAGTGACTATCCAAATTTGTTTATCTTGTGTAATGTGCACCTATGGAGGTCCTCAACTTCAAGCTCAACGCATATAGGTGGGGATAGGGGGGGAGGGGGAGGGTCTCTGTATGAGACGGGAAGAGGAAGATAAAATATCAATAGAGGAGTTAAGGCCTTTGTGCGTAAATGATCTCCTCTTTGTCGGGGTAAAGTAAAGCAAACTGTGGATGTTGGACGAAAGTTGTCAGTGCAGAGAAGAGGGGAAGACATTGACAACTGGGCTTTTAGGCTATTGATAACAGGGAACAATGCTTACTCTTCCTTTATCAGTGATTACTAAATACAGAAACAGCACTCATTGGTCAACACAGACATCATGAACATCACATAAATGGCAAAATAAATCTTTAGCGTCGACCATAACATCTAGGTTTTCTCAATATCATATGGCACTTCTGATATCAAGTTCCGGGGACTCAACGCAGAGCAGGTGCGTACGGTGAAGCGAGTGCATGCTAAACTTTAATTTATTTGTACAAGGAGATAGGCCTACGCACCATCGTCAACGATGACAGCTATATCTTTTAAGTAGGATATGACACCCTCGACTGTAATAAATCCTGACAGATCAAAGCAATCATGTTATCGGCAGGCAAGTACCGGTGGTTCAGTGAACCTCTTCCTCCGTATCGTGGACATATGATAAAGCAACATCGCCCCTGACGACAGTGTTGGAGCCAACAGCTTGATCGTCTCAGAACCTCAAGACGCATACGACTCTGACAAAGAAAAATAACACAAAGATAAAGCATAGGGGCAATGCGCAACCATGGAGGTCCTAGACCTCAAGTGAGGTTACCAGTCAAAGAATTATAGCAGAATATGCAGTTATGTAACACTATGTATCACTTTCGCTGTCAATTTTAGTCTCCAAGATGGCTCCACCCCACTTAGAAATTTGTTCCTACAATAAACACAGGGGCGTTATGTGGCATCCTGGTGCATAATTGTTATTGTTAAGAGAAAATGTTGATTGCGCCCGGTAACGTCCCTTGGCATAGAGAATGGTGAGAAAAGCAACAGCAGTGGGTGATCCAGTAACGGTGGGATGGATTATGTCATTGCTAAACTCCATGTAAGGAGAGAGNTGGAAAGACCTCGGGTGAGAAATTAAGAGTGCGAAGCAAGCTTACATCACAGAATAAAAATCTCAGAAACACTTATCCTTATAAGTGATATCACTGCCACTTTCCTCCTTTGTCTCCATGTGCACCACTTGCTTTTCCTCCTTCGAAAAATGGCGGCCTTGCTGGTAGTGGTAGACTACGTTTTGAGAGTATGGGTTTGAGACCAGTGATGGCATTTCGTCTCACTCAGGAACTTGCTATCAGTGTTTATCTAAAATTTTGTACTCCGTAGCTTACGTTTATCTTTCGTATTACTGTAAATAATGGGGCTTTCCAGGCTTCCCTACCCCATTAACCCTCTAGTGCCCAGCCCTATTTACAATGGCACAAAAAGTCTGAGCTCCAGTTTTTAGATCACTTCTGGATCCACTATGCTGGAACAAGCATCAAAATGATGATAATAATAATAATAATAATAATGCGGTTTATAAGTCTCATATCCAGGCTTATGCCCGCTCATGCGACTTCACACTATTATGGTGGGGTGATGATCTTGGTTTGCTTTTTCTTTGTTCCACGAAATGTATCAGATCTGATACGCTGGGCACTAGAGGGTTAACTCCATATTTCCCAACATGATATACGTTCGTGCTCATTGTAGCCAAATAGCGAAGTAGAAGCGGAAAGCAGCAGCCGTTCCAGGTTTATAGACATCGTACAGTGAGTAGGGCCGAATCATGATCCTCAATCTTATGAGCTCAAAACCCATTTAGAGCTAGACTATATGCATTTATTCTAGTACGCTGCTTCAAAGCCTATGTTTAAATAATATAATAGACAGGTGCTACTGATTCAACTGACAGTGCCGTCTGCGCCCAGATTAGACGAACAGCACGCAAATAAAACTGCCAAGTACAGTGATCTTGTTCTCGAACCAAGCAGAGCAGGAATAATGGCTAGAGTTATAGCTGTGGAAGTAGGAACAAGGGTCTAGTCTAAGTGAGCATCCCAGTCTATGACCTACGCAAGTGGCTCAAATTTCGAGGATGGGCATGATCGTGTACTCTGGAGGATTTGGCAGAGACGGCAGAGAAGAGCAGCTCAACGCTGATATGGACCAAACACGTAGCGAACAGTGGAATGTTGCACAGGATGTTTAAATAGACCTGAGCTGCAACCTTCACCATTGCTTCGCGATGGCAGGATATGCAGCAAGGGATTAAGAAACTGGAGGTTGGAGGGCGAAGTCCCTACCAGGATTGGGGGTAAAAATCACAGAAGGACATTTGGGAGTCATGACCCAAGTGTCGTCCAGCCCCAATAGAGTATCAAGAAGGCAGAGGGCCGCAACACTTGCTAGATGGGGGTATCTTCCCCTGAAGATCCTCTGTTGCCTCGTTCTCCCAGTGAAAGAGTTTCCTATCTCTCCAAACAATAGATATATATATATATATATATATATATATATATATATATATATATATATATATATATATATATATATATATATATAACAGTTGGCTCACGAGCATGAGCACCCGACAATATGGACTTGTTGCCCAGGAATTGTACTTCCAAAGGTCTTTCTGTATATACAGTCGACTCCGCTTACTTGCGACCCGCTTTATTGCAACTTCCGCTTATTTGCAACATATGTCAGATGAAAAATTTAAAAAGTACCGTTTAAGTGTAGGGAAACCACCGGATAATCGCAATTCCACAGTTGTTCTGATGCTCCTGCTGTTCTGATGCTCCCAGGTATTTGTGATTAAGCGGAGTAGACTGCACGTGTAATTTTCTCTTCTCCTTATCTCTTTCTACCTTATAACAACTGCTTCAAAAGGGGGGGGGGAGGGGAGAGGGGTTTCAGGGATACAGACATTACTACTACCCCCTCCCACCCCTACAGGCATACATACACGCATCAAAACTGACCTGGGACAAAAGGGTATCCCCCCCTTCCCTTCCTTTATTGTTCCAAAGGCTCAAAGCCCTCTCTGGAAACATAGAAAGAAGTGGATGAAAAATCTGATGTTATTTCGAATAGCGTTTACCGCTTAAAGGATGAGAAGAAAGAGTGAGATGAGAAGAGGAAAGTAAAGGGGAATATACACTGTTCGTATAGATATCTTATGATGGAGTAAATTGGTGGTGATATAGATAAAATAAACATTCGCTGCTTTATCAAGACAAGAAATGTAACGAGGAAGGAAGTAGGATAGGGTGAGAGATCTAGGGCAAGTCTGGAGACAGGTGAACGTTTCATAACAAGTTATGATAAATTGACAGTGATTAGAATATCTAGATAAAGGTGGGTTTACCTTTACGATGAAAGACAGAGGAGAAGCAGGTCTGATAATGTATACAGCTACACTGATACGTAACAGGAGAGGTCTACCTGATCGATGAGTTTGAGGAGAGGAAGGGAGAGGTGAGAGAAGACGATTAAGTTATGTGTGAGACTGGAAGATGGAGGGGATTCTAATTGGTGTTTAAAAGATACTTGAATATACATGTACTAAGTATGATTTATCAATGTGTTGAACAAAGGAAACGGGAATTATTTGAA
>JAWQUT010000141.1:860216-867035 GCA_033807755.1 Ellobium chinense
TTGGGGCAGGGGTCTGACCATGGAGATCCGGCAAATTTCGTAAACAGAGTGGAGAAGCTGACATATCCCTGAGTATAGACTTCCAAGTTCTGGGATGGATGAGGAGGGATAGAGCATGTTATCCCTCCCCTTCCCGCATTCCTGTAACCCCTTTGATTTATCTTCTTACTGATAGCATGACATTTTTCTAACCCGAGAGCAGATCCTGATTAAATTCATTAAAACCTATGTTTTTATTATAAACTAATCTGATATATAGTTTCCGAAACGGCAAGGTTGTCGAAGAGAGTTTGGGACGGTTGGAATTGGGATGTCACGGTTCTTCTTGTATGCCATTTGTTTTTTCTTTAAATCGTGGTAATTGTACTTTCACTACTGGGTCTTACGAGTTTAGGGGTCATATTTGACCTCCATTTTTTCCTCTTTCGGCACGCTCTGCTTCTAGTGATAAGGGCTCCATGGGGCAAATTTTGATTTAAAAGAAAAATGTCCATTTTACTTTATTTTGCTAGGGACTATTTAGCCCTGGGCTGGAACTGTCAGGTCAAGGGTGTGCTCAGGCGGAAGAGGAAAGGTTCGGCCTTGACCAGTGAAAAAGGTTGGGTGTGTTTTCACAAATAGCAGCCAAGCTCAAAATTTCAGAGGGCTTGCTGGGGTTGGGTCAGTATTCAAACTTGGGCCACACCTTAAATGTGATGTGAGTCTGGGTGAAAGCTAAACGTTTGGGTTCAGAAGGCAGCTCAAAAGGCTAACATGGCCTGTAAAAGAGAAAAGGCTCCAACTGCATTTCATGCCTGTAACCTAAATAGGACCTTGCTTCCAGCCTCCTTCATTCTTCTCTCCCCAAGACTTCTTAGGCTACCTGCCAGCATGGATCTCATTTTTTTTCTCGATCGTGACAGTGATTCACGCTTGCTGATAATAAACATCTGCAGGTAAATGACTTAAAAAAAAAAAAGAAAAACAAAACAGTTGGTCAAAGTAAACAAACATTATTTTTTTTAATTAATCATAGAGCTCACTGCTAATTGTATTCCATTAGCCCTGCATCGGCTTCCCCCAGTATTCATACGCAGTCGTTATATTCCTGCTCGCAGCATGAATTAGCCATACACCATTTAATTCAGGTCAAATGTGGACCGAAACCAGAATATGTAGGTATCGCAATACTCAGCCTTCATGCTTAAAGTATCAAAAGAATCAGATTTTCATCTATTATGATATTCAGTGGAGGTTTAGGTGGGTATTATTTCGATCCATTTTGGATACTTTTCACACTTTTCGATACTTACGATTACTTTCGCAAGCTATCAGACAATCTGTCACCGTTTACAATGAAAGTATCGAAATGGTATCGAAACTTCAGAGCTTTTTTCTTTATATTGATATCGCAATAGCTGAGTATCAAATGTATCAGTACTAAGCAACGATTACGATACTGCCCGCCACTGCATCTTGTCGTCCTATATTAACTCATTTAATTACAGCTGGGAAATTTTCACCTGCGCATGTCAATAGGGAAATTACGCATCTGGCTTCTTGCGTTAATTTTAGAATGGTTTAATGTTCCACAGGTACTTGACACTTCAACTGCAGCCCGGCAAACAATTATATATCTATTCCCACATGAAGGTTACAATGTCTGGAGTAATTAGCGGTTGGCCTCTTAGGCCAATGAACTATTGTTTCTTAAACCACCTGCAACAGCATCAACAGTAATCAAGACGTCTTTGGTGCTCTATGCTTGTTAATAGAGTCTTGTTTGTATACTTTTTGGTATTAAAATAGAGTACATTTAATTGCACTTAAGAAGTAAGTCTATTTAGTGAGTAGTCGGAGGAGTAGGGGGGGGGGGGGGGGGTAGAAAGGTGTAGCTCAAAAATACAGACCCAGCCCCAAAGCCATTAACCAGTTATTAAACCCCATGACATGTCATTTTGAAGGTAATATCATGCCAGAGTTTAAGCTCTTCGCAAGTTCACTGAAACTTCAGGCTGGTTACATTAGTAAATGAAAAGCTTCATGGCAAAACGCATTATACACCATTCGGGGGTTGTGGCAAAACAGACCAGATACAAAGCATATTTTTATGTGAAAGGCGAAATTTAAGTCTTAAATAATGTAGATCAAATGTCCTTCAATGGAATGGAAATATACATGTATACTAAACACTCCTATTGCTACATGAAGTATGTAGAATAAGCTAAAAAATCATATTGGTGGATAACGCGTTTTGTCATGAAACCCTTCAAATGCACTTTACTTTTCTGACTTGTACAAGATAAGAAGCTCGAAAACCGCCCTTACATACTCCTCCCATCAAAGAACATGCTCTTTAAAACACAGTAACATGTGCCAACAAAATACCAGGCCACCCTTTCAAAGTGTAATTAAAAGCTTCCATATATTCACTCCCAAAACGTCTCGTCATTCGGTGGCATCGATGTAATTTGACGTAATGTTCACTGTTCTCTTTCTTCCCCACTGAGATCTAACCAGATTTGTTTACGATATAGGCCTACTCGTAGTTTTACGGTGTACAAAAACACGAAATTAAGTACGGAACAGTTTAAAGAGTGCTTTCGGTTGTTTAGGTTTTTTTTGTTACTGGATGCAAATTAGTGATGTCTGGCTTCCGTCGGGATTGATTTCCACTCTTCCATCCATGCCAGTCTTTTCCATTGTCCTAATTTGTGAGTTTACATTTTTATTAAGACAGAAGATGTCCTGTTTTGGGAACTGTGTGTAAAGGAGAGAGTGGAGAGGAGTTCCACTGATAAGTCCTTACAGAATTAAAGTAAGATTTTCATTTCCTGCCATTTTGCCCCTTGATGGGGACGTTTCTATTCTTCTCTTGACGTGATCAGTCTGTGGAGAAAGTACGATTGTTTCAGCATTAAGCACTGCTCACCCATCAGTTCTGATTAGACTAACCTTTTCAAGCTATTTTTCTTTCGGTCATGAGGATCACAGAATCAGAAGTCTACAGAAAGCGCTGTTAATGCTTTTAAGTAAAGTCACTGTCAAAGAGCCCCTCTGTGTCCCCGTGCGATCCACGATGTTTTTTTCCCGCGTGTCTATGGCAGCCATGCTTGCTAACTTTGTGTTGCTATTTTATAGAGAGAGAGTATTTTAAGTTCCATGCCGATGACGCTTTTTCGCGACATTCGAGAAATATCTATTGGTGTTATTGTACATTTTTTATTCTGTGGTCATGAATGGCTCTCATTAATCTTCCTCAGCTAACGGAAGAAAAGTGAAGGAATTACAGTAAATGCAACGACGACATTAAGACATGCAGTCTATTGCTGCAAGTGTAGACCAACGATGAGGGCACACCTGAAAATGCCCAAATGTCTGAACTAATTCGTGTGGCATCCCAGGGAAGCAATTCATTGAATTATAGGTGTGACTTCGTCACTTGTTATTTCCCTTGAATCATGTTTTCCTTTTGTATTCGGCCTCTCCTATTTTCCTTCATCGCGTAATACTTACACCAACGTTAGAATAGCGCCAATACATCCGCAAAACAAACAATGACAGAAGTATTTATCAAGCGGTTCAATGAGGAATTTGCAATACTTCAGGAAATATTATCATGGTATTTTCACTTAACAGGTTTGCAACGTCTCAAACTGCTGTCACGGAACCTTTATGTGCCAGAGAGAGATTGCACTCAATTACATAAATTTCTGAATTTAAGACAGCCAGACAGGATCTTTGTGAGGGTGGTTCATTCGTATCTCTTGAATTTCTTGGAAAACTTTTATATCAGAAAATATACTTTGTGTCAAAGAATGATGCCTTGCCATTTGGTGAAACCGTGAATGGTCTTGTTAATGCGACACATGAAATTCGATATGCAGCTGTACATATTTAAAAAGATGAAATTGTCAAACTTTGCAAATGACATGAAAATGGCTCCAGCTTAAATATGCTCATCCAGTAGGCCTATTTGTGTGTCAGGCCTTTGACAAATGACAAATTTATATTGTCTCTTGATTTTGATATTCATTAAGTACACTGCTCTTAACATTTTGGGGTATTTTATCATGGCAACATCGCCTTCAGCTTGGGATAAACAATTTCGTTGTTGCCTTCTTCTTTTGTCATCAGTTTTGCTGTTATTGTCCTTGTTCTTGCTTTTGTTGACGTAGTTTTAGTAGTAATAGCTTATTGTTTATTATAGGCATATGACTTCGTTGACAAATGCTGCTGAGGTTTAGGATGCCTACTCAGAACATATCATAAGCATTGGTGTTGGTAGGGGCAAGGAGGGGGAGAATTCACCTACTGCGCAAAGCTTTAAGACAGTATAAAGGAACACAAAGCTGCGAACATTCGTGCAAAGACACCAACTAAAACGCAATATTTTTTTCTTTGCCACAAAAAAAAAAAATATTTATTATACACGGTCAATAACGGCATTCATAATCCCTTCTCATTTGTTAACTAACTCCACAGCCGAAGAAAAAACAGAACAACAGTAATTTGCTATAATGTCCACACGCAAAAACTGTTTCCATCTAAAGTATATAAGAGGACATGGGCGGTAATGTTACAAAGTGGTACCAATTTCAGCAGGAATACAGCAGTAAATAATTGAATATTCTTTCTCTTCAGCTTTGCTTTTTATCCTCCCCTTTTGTCAGTTTTACAGACATCAAGACCAGTTCAAAATTACTTTTGTAGATAATTTTCAACGCATGTATTTCAGTTCATATTTCAAACATGTTAGATGTTGCATGATGAGAAGACTATTTTATTGGACAATACATATCATAAGTATTGGTGTTGATAGGGGTAAGGAGGGGGAGAATTCACCTACTGCGCAAAGCTTTAAGACAGTATAAAGGAAACACAAAGCTGCAAGAGAAGAAATATGTAACAACTGCAGCACAATGGCTTTTAAAAACAGCGCAAATTTTGCCATCATTAGATCACAGTTCTTTGTCTATTAAAAAAAAGGGGGAAAAGAAAGACATGGTCTCGATGAGAGAAGTTTTATTATATCTTGTGTATCACGCATGCATACTGATATGGTTCAACAGTTCAAATGGTAAATAACGTCGGATTTAGTAGCTTGAAAGTTCCAAGCCTTAATTTCAGAAAATGTTAAAGTTCAGTGTTGTACATGCATTTATTTAGACCACTAGTCTAGTTCTTCGTATGTTCTTTTTGCCAAACACGCCTAATCAAAGACAGCAGCTCAGTTTCACATTGTAATTTCTTGACTCCCTTGGCTCACAGGTGTGGCTTTTTCTTTGGTTTAAATTCTCTACGACTACACTCTGAAAAACACAACAAAAATGAATAGAGAATTATAAACATCAGTTGGACGAGCTAC
Organism: Ellobium chinense; assembly: GCA_033807755.1. Taxonomy (NCBI): domain Eukaryota; kingdom Metazoa; phylum Mollusca; class Gastropoda; order Ellobiida; family Ellobiidae; genus Ellobium; species Ellobium chinense. The sequence goes on from JAWQUT010000141.1 coordinate 865,564, forward strand.
ATTGTTTGGTGCTCTCGTCGAAAGGAATGCCATTCCCACAGTAGTGGACCTCCTCCCCTGGACAGCTGTAATAGACGTCCGGCCTTTCATTTGTTCTGTACTGTCCTGGATCTTTGCCATCACAGGTTGGGGCCAATCCGCCATGGTCACGGGGGATCTCCCAAAGTGAGACACATGCTTTCTTGACAGGCGAGAACAGGGCTTGGAAGTTGGTTTCGATGTGTTTCCCACAGGCATAAATGGTTGGGCCCACCAGTCTTTCGTCCTCACACTGAATGTAGTGAGGGCTCCACAGTTTGCGTGGGTGCTCCTGTAAAAAGGTGAAAATCACTGATGAGTACAGAACATAGCACAACACTGCCAGTTCCACAGGCCGGCCAGCCGAGGAATCTAACGTGGAAAAGCTTCCGGAACTAAAGCGGTGTATAAATCTATGTATAAAGTTAGAGAAAAATAGGCCTACATGAACATTTATAATTATTTTTCCTCGGAACGGGGAAGAAGAAGACTACAAATTTGTGTAGCGACTTTGCGTTGTTTTTATTTTTATCTGTTGACTACGCTGAACGCTGAAAGTACATTTCTGTTCTCAAGATCTTGCCAGAGTACGTGCATCAGACTCCAGGCAGGCTCTGCCAACAAGGCCGTCCGCAGGTCAGCCAGTCAGCTGAGTGAAAAGTAAAAAATGGGGCAAAAAGGTTTATATAGCGATTTTACTGCTCTGTCAGGGATATACTGGTGTGGAAAGTTTCCCATCTGAGATTTGCAGACTGGTCTTCAGTCACATATCATGGGCTCATGTAATGACCCGACCCGAGCAAAATCAAGGTATGCACTTTTGTCATCTGTTCTTTGTTCTTTCTCCTTTTTATACTTTATTTAATGTCCTAAAAAGCAAGTGGCTTATTCCGGGATAATCCGGCCTCCGTGGTAAGTTGTCCTTTGTAATCAATAGCACTTTCCAAAATCCTCTCCGACAGCCTGCGTGTCAACGCTCTGGTGAGATCCAGTATCTTCCTGAGGGGATGCGAAGACTGCCAAGCCACCTACGCCGACTACTACCAGCATTTTGCTAGAAGACCTAGGTAGAGGGCAACCAATCTCCAGACTACAACTACTGACACTTCCGTCCACTGTCCAGCCATACAAAGGGCATTAATCTCGGTTTTATCAACGATCTCCAAAAACTGTGACACCAAGGGGACCTCATTCAAATTTTAACCAGATACAGAAAAGGACAAGCGCTCTGACTGAGATGAGCTAAATACCACCAAATTGCCAGCAAACTTTCCTTTATAATAAATGATTTCGAAGTGCTCAAATGCAACGGTGATTGTTTGGCTATTTGGCGGTATTTATAGCCCCATAGGGTGGTTGCATTGCATTATTCGATGACTTTCAAGCAACCTAAAAATAACTTCCCTTGATGAAGACCATCAGGGATCAGTCTCCCCTCCTCCTCACTCCCCCCC
>JAWQUT010000141.1:867043-899498 GCA_033807755.1 Ellobium chinense
CTCCACCTTTCCTCCCCACTCCATCCCCACCCCCTTTTTGTTTTTAGAGTTAATAAGCAATTTCACTACATTTCTAATACTTACATGGTCTCCATCGGGAAGATTAACACATGATGGGAGTCGACTCTCACATGGCTCGCAATGCTGACTACCGCACTGGTTGTTCATGTAGTCACCTGGACAATGAATGACAAAATTAATGAATATAACAGACTGCAAACAGCCGGGATCTGTCGACCAATTTCTAAAAAATAAACTAGAGTCATCTCCCTTTTTATTTTAGAGCAACTTCGCTTTACTGAGAGGAGAGATGGAACATGTTAGAAGTGATTTGCACCACTAATATTATAACTACTGTTGTTATACCACTACTTAACAGCTGCTGCTATTCTCCTCCTCCTCCTCTTCCTTGGCCTCCTGCTCCTCCTCCCCCTACTACTACTACTACTGCTGCTGCTGCTCCTGCTGCTGCTAGTACTACTACTAGTGCTACTATCGAGGTACATTATATACATTCCGTGTCCTTTTAATACCTGCTCACACGTTTTCTCCTCTCCATCATCAGGCCAAATGACTCATGACTTTCTCAACTTCACTGAGGAGCATACTACATCGCCTCTGCCATTTACAGTAGTATTATTAGCATTGTGACAATATCTTTCCCTGCTAGTAGCCAGATGGCTACTTTGCAGACTGGTAGAAGGAGAAAAATATGAATGAAATGCTTTCCCAAAGCATTCATAAGATGGTCATGGTGAGAAACGAACCCACAACCTTTAGATGCTTCCGTAATCATTCGACTACGCCACTCCACTATCAATTGTTACTGTTGTAACTCTGTTGAGCATTTTCTCATAACAAGGATCAAGTCAGATAAAACTCTATAATTCTCAACTTGCGATATGTTTGATTTCGGTTATTTAATAAATCAGCGCAAAGCAAAAGTATAGAAATCTTTAAGACAGACTTGCCCCTCCCTTCTTCTCTTACCTCCACCCTAATGCCTACCACCATAATCAGAAGTTCCAAAACACGCTTTAATATTCTCTGTTCTTATCTTCTGAACGCCTAAATCAAACGCATAAAAAATTTACCTCCGCCCACTCTTTGTCAGCTGTCTTCTTTTTTTCCCCCCAGATATTTACACCTACAGATCCGTAAATGTTATTTATAGGTTCCACTTCATAATCCAAAAGGTGGATCTAGGGAGACCTCCCCACCAATATTTAGTGTAAGCAGTGCCAATATATAATCATATACAAGTATGCAAACCCCTTATGTCTTATGTCAGTAAACCTGCAGGTGTGTTTAGGTTTACAAAAATTCAAAACATTATAAACTTTTTGTTGTGCATTGTCTTTACGATAAACATACGATTAGAACAAAAAGTGATGCTTTTTTTTTTTGTTTGGCCTGCTTGTTTGTTTATTTATTCTCGTCAACATCTGCTGATTTTCCCTAATAATTACGTCTGTTATACTGTCAGGTTTTGCATACTTGAACCCACATCGAGATCAAAATATATATTTTTTAGAAATAAATTTCAAGAAGTTTGAGCCTCAGCAGCGCGGACTATGTAAACATACGTATCCTTGCCTTGCAGCTTACTGAGTGTTGTTCCAAACATGCTAAACTATTTCAGAATAATAGCCTTTAACTTTATAACCTTCAACCGTCTTCTGCATGGACTTAAAAGATTAGGGCGGGATATAATCAGAATCAAAACCTGGCGTGGAAAGACGGAGAGAAAGAAAGAATCAAAAAGAGAGTTTTTAATAATGAAGATAACGAAGAAACTAGCCGATTGTGGTGGGGGAGAAGGGGGGAAGGCGGGGGAGGGAAGAGGAGGGGACTTTGCCCCAATGATGGCATGTCCTATCCCCTCACAGCTATAATACTAACTCACATGGGGCTTTGGCCAGTTCTCTACCCTGACCGCAGTAGACATCATGGTAGGGCTTGCACTTCTTCTCCACCAAATCAAAGCCCTGAGGGTAAGAACACTCCATTTCATGCAGTTCCATGAGTCCATACTGGTCCAGACCGGTGACATAGGAGCAGTTGAAGTACCTCTGACAGTGCTCGGGGTGAGGGAATATGCCAGTGACATCATTCGTGCACTCACGTTGAGCATTTTCACCTGTAGAAATCGGCAAATTGGGGAATTCAAAGCGGAATGAGGGGGCATGAAAGAGAATTGATTTGTTGGGGCTCTGTCTATGTCACATTGCAACCTTCATGTCGTTTTGTGTTAGTTTAATCATATTACATGTGATTTCTGTTACAACTTGGAAATAAACTAATGTAATGTACTGTACCGTACCGTACCGTACCGTACCGTACTGTACCACCCTGTACTGTGCTGTGCTGTGCTGTATTGTAATGAACTGTACTGTAATGTACTGTACCGTACCGTACCGTATCGTGCCGTACCGTAACATACCGCACCGCACCTCACCGCATCGCACAGCACAGCACCGCACCACACCGTACCGCACCGTATCGTATCGTTTCGTTTCATATCGTATCGTATCATACTGTGTTTCATTATACTGTAATCCAAACAAGGACTACGGGAAATGAGCGTGGGAAGACAGTCACGGAGGTAGGACGCAGCTGTTGGGAAATGTCAAAGCTTGCAAAAAAAAATCTGACTGGTACAGTGTCGTGGGATGTTGGGTGGCTACTGGAGAGTAGTTATAGAGTATATTATAGGCGTATCCTAAGACCCTGAGAGTGGGTTAAAATTTCCTACTAATGGTGCTAGAATGTTTGAAAGTGTGTGTGTTTGAAAATGATAATGGATATTTAAAAGGTTTCCGCAACAGCAACACCATCATACCCTACAACAACGATATTGAAAACAGAAGAGGAACAATCATAATGAACGAACGGATGTGTTATTCACTCGTACTTTTTTAATTATTCTTTTAACTTGTATGACAGGTGTTGTGTAACACGGTGTTCGACTTCAGTCCAGTCCAGATTAAGCGCAGCGCGCGAGTCAGTCGTGCCGTTCTTTTCTGGCTAATACAATTTTCTGTATAATGTAGCAAAAGAAATGGTTTGAGCGGATTGCGGTTTAAATGGAACCAGGTGCACCATGCCTATACCTACCAAACGTGGCTGTTTAATAATGCAACAACACTTAGCTCGTAAAATATCTACATAGGTTCTGTATTTCATATCCCACTGTTAAATCAAACACGATCCTCCGGAAATGTTTGTCGAGCCTCTACCGCGGTCAAACAGATTATTGGCTTTCAACAGGGGTTTTCAACTTTTGACGGAGGGCATACCCCTTAACGCCACCAAGTATCTCAGCGAATCCCTGTCGTTCGCTCACCTGTGGCCGTGTGCATAATCCTTACGTTAGTTTACAGACTGCGGTGACCACGGGAAACTCCCAAAACATCAAAAGTGTTCACTGTAGTTAATGCAATATGTTAATTAACGTATGGATTATGAATATGGCCACTGGTCTTATAGACAAGTAAAGTCAGGTCAGTCAGAAACTCGAATTTCTCTTGATACAGTGCGCTCTCAGCGTACTACTTAAAACTTTCATGATTCACCGCAGGCCGAGGACCTCTGGCTTCAAATAAGTTTGTCTTCAAACTGGGTCCCTGCCCCCGCCTATGCTGACAATAAATCACGCAAATCCTAATACTGTATTTCAAACAGCTGTAAAGTTCTATTGCTCTCTGAAGTTTCCACTGGTATTTCAAGTGTCGTTGTCAGTTCATAAGGGGAGTGCAAGATACTGCACAACTGCTCGTGCAGCAAGCCAATTAAATGTGATCTGATGTAGCTCGCCAGAAGCAAAGTTAATCCATTATTGACTTCCTTCACTTCCGTATACTTTGCTGTTTAATGTTTTTGTCGAAACAATCTCTGATACAGAGCAACGATGGAGGCAAACCTATGAAGCAGCATCACTATTCTAGTTATCAATTTCAGTTTCACAAGTTTATGTTCAAGGTAACAATGTTATAAAATATGGACATATAGCTATCATTGAACAATACATAAGCAGGCAAATGGACAGACAACCAGACAAATGGACAAGCAATTAAAATAACAATAACAATAATAAATGATAAAAAGTAAATAAGTAGAAATGACAGACGATCAGAAAAATGGACAGACAATCGGACAGGCAAATGATCATATCAACATCCTAACAGGAGACATTTTTAAGCATACACAGGTCAAAGACGTAAGTGCAGAAAAGTTATTGCTGATGTAATGGTTTGGGGCACCCCATTTGGAATTTATGTATCGTTTAAAATTTTCTTTAACACTGGTCAGAAGGCGCTTCATGAAAAGAGAATGGCTCTGACAAATTTCTCGATAGAATCACTGTTAAACTCTGTAAAACGGACGAATAAGAAAGCTACAGATATAGTGGGTATGAAAGTCCCCAGAGTGGTGCTTTCAATGATAGGTCGTCCATTCGCCGCTATCGCGTCAGAGACAGTTATCTGTCCCAGCTACTAAAATCCGTTTGCTGATAACTCTACATATTAGATTACTATTGGCATATCTACTGTTAGAATCTTACGATATTCAGATGTAAAAAACAGAAAAAGGAATTTAAAATGTAAACATGAATGACACTTATCTGTCTTGGACACTTCAAACTGATTTTTAAATGTTTTCAAAATATGTAATGGTCTTCCGTGTTCACAGGCATAGGGACTCCGAGAAATCTAATAAAAGAAGAATTGTGTGCATTTTTTCCCACCTCACCATGATAAGATCCTTAGCGATATATTCTATTATTCGCTTGTAGGCCAGCCGACGATTCGTATTCCGCTAAAAATCACCTCTTACATCATTTCGGCGAACTCAAACAGGCCTTTTTTTTTAATTTTCGTACATAGCCCAGGCAGAGTCTTTGGTCTCACGTTTCGTTTAGTCATTTGATACTACCCTATAGATCTTTCGTCAACATTGACAATATCATACAGGAATACTTCAGAGCTTGCCTATTAACGATGGGATCTCTAAACATGGTAATAATTACAATAACTTTGCATACTGAACTCTAGGAAGGGTGCATTCAGCACTGATCAGTAACAGTGGTAACAAAAATCACATCGTTAATGCGCAAGCTCAGTAGCGTTCCTTGCAAAACACCATACTCACGTGTGCACGTATCAAATTCCGTATTGTACTCAACGCACTTGCCAGCCCCGGGACTCCACCTGGTCCCTTCCGGACACAGTGTCAGCTGTGGCGTCCCATCATTACACACCACGTAGTACCGGCAGTCGTCATCATAGGCGTATGTAGTAACGCCCTGCTCTCCATCTTGGGGACAGTGGTTGGGCACGGCATTACGACAGGAAGCTGCCAGTGACACCGATACCAGCGCAGCAGCGCACAGCAACAGCTTTAAAGACATAGTTATGCCGTGTCTGGTTTCCTGGACATTGGAGACATTAATACGAAGGTCATAATGCGGACGTAACAAAGCCAATGGCACAGCCCAAGTGCTTAGTTTACTTACTCGCTCCTATGCACTCACCGGAAGTTGAAGATACACTAGGAAATCAATCAATTTTAATCTCTTCAGCGCACTGACAAGGCAAAGAATTAACATCACCTGCAAACGCAGCAGAATTTACTGACAAACGAGAGCATTATTCTTTCTTAAAAAAGATGACCTCTGATACAACTCATAGCCAGAAGTGTCTTCATTTTTCAAGTGGAGGAGAGTAGTGAAAACTTTTAATAGAGGCCGATGTAGTGATCTGTAATGTTAGGACATATGATTTTCTTCCACAGTGCCTCAAATTCTTTTGCTCAGAAAATCAGTTTGATCTTGGGGCATGAACTTTTCCTTGCCTGTTCCTTGCTTCTAATTTAAATCTACACATTAACATTTATTTCATGGATGGTGCAGTGAGAAAGAATGTTGTATCGCTGACTGGCTGTGTAAAACCATGTGATTGGGCTAAAAAGACAAACACGTTTGATCAGCCAGTTGAAGCTACTGAAGATGGTGTTCGCATACATCACGCAAAAAGTTTCATTACAACTATCGCAAGTGCGAGCAGCAACAAGTAAGAAAGCCCAAATAATTATTATTAGACTAGGCTGGATAGAAAAAAAAAGAGATTCTTGCATTTGGAGTTTTGAACATTCATAAAAATACAGTACACCTACGTTTTCGAATTAACCTTTACTGTCTTTTAAAATCTGGCTAGTCACTGAACGACGAGAGCTCGGCAATAAGACGTTGAAAAAGAAACTATATGAACAGTCCTAGCTAGTCTATGATAAATGCCTCTCTTATATACCAGCGTTGTTGAACAAGCCTATGGGGATGATCGGGCGTTTTCCTTTTCAATAAAAATGAGCAAATAGTCAAGCACAAAAGCAGTCGATCTACAGTTTCACATCTCGCAGTCATAGATCTGTTAAGTTCAAACATCCTGCTAGTATGAAGTGGAGAGCCCGTACGGAGGACAGAAATGAGAACTTGCGCATTCATGATAGGATCTCTCATCATCGGAAGAATTACATTAATCCTACATGTTAAACGCTACTAAGGGTGCACTGAGTATCAATGTATTACTGTAATTCTTACGATGGTACGAGATCCCACCGTTAATGCACATGTTCTCAATTAAAGTAACTGAAGCAACATTGCAAAAGGGTCTGAGACAGGATGGGACGGAGTCAAGTGGTGACGAAAGCTGTAGGCTACAACAAAACAAAAACTACTATGAAGAAAATACTCACTTAAACTTTCAAACTGAAATGCACGACGTCTGATGAGGCGACTGGCGTGGAGACTTGGTTCCGTTTTATTTTCATTGCGACTTTTTAAGGGAGTAAGTACGTCACTGATCGCCTAATAAACAATGGCTGTCAAATAAACTGAAGAGCAAACAGGACTTCTTTTTTTTTTTCTTTTGCTTGCGGTAGCAAGTATCGTAAATTAGACCCCAAGAGTGATTTCGAAATTAAGATTTACAGAGTGCGCTTCCTTATCTTTTGAGCCTGCACCTGTTGGAGGGGAGTTGGGGACCAACCTGCCAGCGCGCCCATATTGTTCCCATATGGGTCTCAAGGATATTGCTGCACGCGACGTGTGGATTTGCTCACGGGTGGAACATGGAACCCAACCAGACTGAACACTCACTGGAGATTACGTGAACAATTTGTTGGTAGTTCTAAGTTCACATGTGTATATACACGTGAGTAAATGCGAATCCTGAGGAGGCGGGCAAGTCATCTTGGCTTGATGTGGATATCATGCGGGTTAGCCCATACCCATATAATGAAGGGACAACTCTACAGATATCATGTATTTGAAGAAAATAGTGCAGTCTTGAAGTGAACTGCAATGCTGAGCTTGAAATACATGGTGACAGTCATATGACTGTGACGGTACCGAGGACAGAAAGAACAAACGGAATGTCTTTGAGAACCACCTTGTGGTTACTTCTCTGCAATCTGTTGTCATCAGAACACAGAGTTACGACGTCCATGGGCAGACCTGTCCGCAGAATTTTATTATTATTCTGTGGGCCTGTCACCACCTCGTTGGGGGGTGGGAGGGGGAGGGGGAAGGAGGGCTCTGCAAGATCTAAATCAAGCAAGCGCCTCACCCTCCACCCCCACCCCCTATCAAACCAGATTTCCGCTTACTATTCAATCCTGACGTGAGGAGAATTCTGAACCTTGTGTCCCCTGGATTGTGGTGCCGGAAAACTGCGGTTATGATCTCACCTTCCACTCACACTTCAAAGCTCTTAAGATTAAAATAACTCGTCACGAAAGGAAACTTTGGGTACTCGTAAATTGTTTAGTTTATGACTTATTTCTTGTCGGTTGAGATATCGCACCCTTCACGTCGGATCAGCTGTACTTCAGAGAGCCATGTTTTATGATATTTTCCTTCCTGCACTCAAGAACTTTCATTTTGGCTGTGGTTAATGACCTGTTTTAAATTCAGAGGTCAGTGTTTTATCAGAATTTCTGATATTACCTTGCACTGAAAGAACCCCGCTTCTTTTTGCAGCTATTTTTACTGTCGTCCTAGACTGTCTTCACTTTCCTTGGTGTTAAATCAAGCAGTCAAGCAAAGCTCTGCAATCAGTCGAGCAGTCCATGAGAATCATACAAACCGTTTATCATCCAAACAACCACAACAACAATAACAACAACAACAACGACGATGACGACGACAATAACAACAAAGACAGCACCAACCAAAATTTTGAAGCGATCAATGAACTAATCAACCTATCAGACAATCAACTACAACTGTACTTAAACCCGCAACACGCCATTTAAGCTAAAGATACCAAGATCTGTTTAGATTTAATAAAATTATGCCAAGGTTATTTTTACATGGGATTTTCTGACCAAAGTTCTTGTGATTGGAAGGATATGCGGGGAGGAGGAGACCAGGTATCAACAACTCTTCAAGCAAGCAAACAACCAATCTATCAACCAAACACAGTGCATCCTTTAATTCATTACACAACGAGCTCGTGCAACTGAAAGTCACTTAGCTTCCAGTCGTTACGTCCAGATAATTCATAATTAATCTTGAAAAGTACCGGTATAACCACAATCGTAACCACAATCACTGGAAAACATAACTTTAATGTTCAATATGGTAAGAAATGAATAAGAACATAATTATGCAGTTAAAATGGCTAACACCTGCCAGCAGTTGCTGATTGAAGGCAGTAAAATACACTGTAATACTAAACTAAGTAAACTTGTTATTGTAAAATCGGGACTTTAGCAGGACAGGACTGAAGTAGTGTGAGACTCGTAGCATCAAGAACGAATCAGGAGATCCGCGGGGTCCCCGATATTACAGTTAAGGAAGGGAGAGAGAGAGATATTAGATAGAGAGAGAATGGGGAAGGGAGGAGAGACCGTGTGAGAGAAAAGAGATAAGAGAGTTAAGAGAGGAGAGAGGAAGAATATCAAAAAATTATCCGACATCAATTTTATGCTGGATTTATATGTCGTGTTCATAATATTGATATATTTTGTGTAAGTAGAGGGGTGGGGATTGGGGAGGAAAGTGAGAGTGTAATACAGGTCTACTCGTCGTGGACGCTCGCCTTCTTTAGTGCAGTAACAAATAGAAATTTGGCCAAAAATTCCCCTCCAGTCCATACATCTTGTGTCAATTTAATGTGGGACCCTCGAAAATGCCGGACCGGTAGCAAAATGTTACTTTATTAACTAGATTAATCACGCCTTCTTTAACTGACACTTAAAGTTCAAGACTCGTCGCTTGAACTATAGGTGTCAATCGCAGCTTAAATAACTTCACCCAGAACTACATCACAGAATTCGTAAATGGACAGGAGTGGTTAGTTGCTTTACAACCCAATGAGTCCAAATTGTATTTTCATACAATATAAACTACTGTACTTATATTTCCTTTCACCTGAAACTTTCTGAGAAAACAACACTGGAATGTCGGGATTTTCATGCTGCCCGCGTCGCATTTACTCGTGTTGTGTGATGTCAAAAAGTGAGACAGGCTAGCAGACGATTGGTCCAGATGGTTTGCCTATGAGTGTGCACCGAGTGTCTGATACTGATAGCTTTTCTCGCTTTATGATGTCACGCAGCACGAGTAATGGCGGCGGGCACAGGGTGAAAATCCTGACATTTCAGCAGTATTTTATGAGAAACGGTCAGGCGAAAGGAAAGCGTACGCGGTTTACAGGTTATGAAAAAATAATGTGGATTTTTTAAGCTGTGAAGCAGAAATCTATCCCTGTCCCTTCAACCCCACTCATCAGACACTCTGAGGAATCCTTGGGCATCTGGCAGTTACTGTCTGCGTTTGTCTGCCCCCTCCCCAGCATTTTCAATATCATGTTATGGACTGCGAAATTTGTGCTCAGTTCTGACCAAACACTGGCCCAGCCCAAAATGACAGTTTTACTTATACTCTTGTATAAGAATTCAAATTGTCAGCGAAATCTGCCTGCTAACCATAAACTTGTGTGGGTCAAGTGATCTGTCTTGATCCGCCTGTTTTCAAGTAACTGGTAAATCTTGCAGAACACGAGGGTAGAACAGTTAGTTATAAATATTCCACAGCAACGAATTGCCATATCAATGATTACAAGATATGTCCATTAGCATTGTCTTTACTTAATTAAAACAGCTATCTCTCAGGGCCGTGGCTACCTTGTCTGCCCCCCCCCCCNCAATGCATATCCATAGCTTGGGAGGCCCCAACCCTCTGTCTCAATTTTTATTTTCTCTTTGACCCGTTTTTCTCGTTCTTTCTTTAGGGCACTAACGTATGACATGCGGTCCTCTTCTCCGCGGGGCTTGCGGGGGTTGCGGAATGAGAATGTGGAGAGAATCAGTGGTGGTATGTAGGGTAATGAATGAGCAAGATATAAAAGTATAGCAACCATCACTCACGAACCAGTGCATATTTCCTGCTCGTAAGCATTAGTCGCGGTCATCTTGGTTTGCCCACACCCTTTGCTAAGGACCACCCACAGAAAAAAAAAAGGACGGCCCATTTTGCTAAGCCACAAGTTCCAAACAAACGCAGCAAGCGTAAAGGTTCTGGCAGACTAACGAGACAAAGACAGAACCGTCTACTGACTGAGAAATATAACTGTAACAACTTTTTGTAGTATTCTCTGGTTTGGACAGCCTCGACCTTTCAAAGATAATGCATTGGTTGGTGCACTGCATGCAAGCATGGGAATGATGTCAAGCTACCCTTGTGTTACTTCTCGAACAGACCCTCTTTCAGTGCAAGATGTTGCCTTTGATCATTGCCAGACTACTGATAAGCTTGTTCATCAACATTTAAATGGTATTTCCGCAAGGTGACGTTACACGTGTTTGTGTAATTAACCCACTTCAATATATGTGATCTATGATAAGGTAAATGATACCTCTGAACCAAATATTTAAGCCTCATCTTCACAATCGCTTTAAGTCTGCCAGCAACCTCTGGTACAAGGTCGGTCAATGCGACCTTATAAGGATCTAGGCAATATCGACTGAGAAGCGTGGGTGCGTGCGTGTGTGTGCGTGTGTGTGTGTGTGTGTGTGTGTGTGTGTGTGTGTGTGTGTGTGTGTGTATACACGCGCACACACAAGAGCATCATTTTGTAAATAGAATTAATTTTTTCGTTAATACAGTCTATAGTAGATTTCTGCTGAATATTTCGTAAACATCATGTTTTTTTAGCCTCTAGTCTCACTGCGCCATTTACCGTCTTAACGACTTCACACCAGTTCAGTCGCATCCCTAATTTATCGCCTTCATAAACGGCTGGAAATCACAAAGTCGAACATTTCTACCAAGAAATGCCTCTTCGCTGTCCACCAACAAATTATGAAGAACGTACCGTCTGAGTAATAGCTGTACCGAAGCAGGCTTCCATTGTTTAGTTTATTTATTTGATAACACAATGTAAAAAAAAAATATGTTGATATCATCTATATGAGGTCAGGAAATCCAAGCAGAACTTAGTCTCCATACATGTCGTATCATTTTCGGTTTACTGAAGTGGAAGTACTGTATGTTTATTTGCTCGTTGCTGTTGTCTTCTAGTTCTTCAGACTGAGTCTCTTCATGTGTACTTCGTTACCTCGTTTATTGTTTTTAATTATTACAGTCAAGGTACTCAACCCATTGTAAAGTACTCTGAAAAAGGGGCCACGTGATGAAACCTTTCAAAAGGCACTTCAAAATATATTCTAATTAAAAACCCGTGTTTATCATTGACATCTCTATGTATCTATCTACTCTACTATGGTATAGCCAATGGGCTCCTACTGTGTTGATGAGGGTTTGAAATTTAGTGCAGATGTACCATTCACCCTAAATATTATAAGACATCGCACACCGGGAGTTGCTATTAGTATTTTATCTTCTGAAGCCATAACTCATATCAATGTCCATGACCCAGTCATTGAATGTTCCAGCATGGACAAACATCTTTGTATTGTTGTCTTCATTTTCGCGACACAGCTGTATTTTGGAGGTAGGTTTAGTAGTTATTCAGTGACCACTAGATTCTAGCAGTGATAGGGCTTTTCCATGTAACCGGTTGGCAAGGTATATGGCATTCATTCTTCATTTTAAGAGGGAGGAATGTGAACTCAGTCTGATAATTATTCAGATGTTACATATTATTTTAGGGAAGTATGTCACCGGGGATTTTACCAAATTACTGTGAATGATCAATTTTGAGAAGATAGGCTGAAAAAAACCTACACTAGCAATGTCCTGTCCCTATCGGGAATCGAACCTGGGTCTCTCAGCTTGCAAGTCAGAACGTATCACCACAACACTACAGGGACATTAACTGTGGTAACTTCACAGCAATTTAATTCTTAAATACCTGCTGCATGAATATTGTTTCCTAGCCTTTACGTGAGAGCCTAGTGTTCACCAGTGATCCTAACACACTTCCCGACTGCTCACATCCACATCTAAAATAAATCAAAGACAGTGCTGAAATTTTTCAAGACAAAATTTTAAGAGATTTATTGTTGGCGAGAGGCTGATTGAAGTGGTCCAGTAGTCTTACAAACTGGGGGTACTAAAGGTACGGTCACAAGTCACTAGATGGGTAGCAAAGGTTGTTCGAGCTTGTTTCCATTATCGAGTGCAAAGCATAATTCTGAAAGATTGAGATTGATTCAAACCAGTTTTTAAGAAAAGTTTTTTAGACTACTTTACGTCTTGAGTACGCCAAAGACAGCGCTGAAATTTCTGAAGACAAAGTTTTAAGTGGCTTAGTGTTGGAGATGGACTGACCAAAAATCAAGTCACTGAATTCAACTCTTTCGTAATATTTGTATGATTTTGGCAAACATGTTAAAGTATACGTGCGCAAAATCTGAACATGATCTGAGTATTTTTGAAGGAGTTTGAGATTATTTACCAAGTGGGGAGTTTCTTCTGCTGTTCAGTATATATGGTATTACGAATCCTTATGAGAAAAACAGAGGAGTAACTCTAACCACTGCAAATAGTATAAGCACTTTTCGAATAACAAACCCATTTAAATGTACCTACATGTAGTTCATACTGTTTCAGTCATACATGTATATTATTATGTAACTGTTTCCGAGCGATGCTCATTAAGATTTATGGTTTTAGGATGTATTCAGATAACTGGTACTCCTTTACTTAACACATAATATGAATAATTACTCGCCTATTTTGTAATCCACAGCTGCGTCGCTTCGGTTGGATGTCAGTCCTGCCCAACTGGAGTTTGGCTCCACAGCCTTACTGACTGTCAACTGTACATTCTCCTACGGAAACGATTCAGTCATATCTGGAATCAACTCCCTCTCCATTTCCAGAGCTGATGGCCACGGTAATCCAGATCAAACATTTCAAGAGCTCGCTTCCATCAACGCATTTGTTCCAGATGTGGTGAATCAACCTTCCAATGGCAACAACGTGTCTACGGCTGGCTCACTTGATATCAATGGCGATTCCTATCTCACTCTGCAATGGACGTATCCTTCCCCTAAAGAGGTTGGGGTCTACCGCTGTGATGCCAGCGGAATGGATGACACAGGGCACCCGACCGATCTCTCGGTGACAGCCAATGTGACGGAAAACGAGGTGGATCTGAAAGATCTGCTAGAAATGTTCAGAGCTCTTCAGACTCAGACTGACGACCTCATAAACAGAATCTCAGTTTTGGACATGGCTGTCACTAACACAGTGACTGTTAACATGGTAGACATGAACGACCAGATATCAAAGCTGGACACGAAATTTAACGCATCTTTCGAAACTTTGATGGCATCCACCATGGAAATGGCGGCATCTCTGACCAAGCTGGAAGAATTTGAAAGCGCGGTAAACACTACAATGCAGGCGACTCGGGAGGCCATGTTTATTGCCTCTGAAGAGTACATGGACCGTAGGTACTTCCTGTCCAAACACACCTACCGAGATGCTGACGTCGCTGAAGCCACGTGCCTCATGTTCGGGGGTTATCTCCTGGAACTCGATGACTCCGCGGAGCATGATTTTATCAAGAATTTCACCGGCTCATTTGATTACCTGAACGGAGTCTTGACAGGGGCGACGGATGAGGACACGGAGGGAGTCTGGGTATACCGCTACAGCAATGAAGTCATGAATTACACAGCCTGGTATGGAGATGAACCTAACACAGACAGTCATGACTGCATGATACTGTACAAATACGACCTTTGGAAAATGGCAGACAATGACTGTCACCACACTGATTCCAGTTACCATTTCATCTGTGAAATTCCCAAGGACTAAATCCTTTTTTTCCTCTGTGGGCTCAGTCTTTCTGTAGATTGAAGCATTCCAATCATCGTGTCTCCTGAATAGTCTACCATTGCTATTATCAGAATATAATATGAAGATTAAATCAAGGTGGACGCTTCTAGGGATTCTAAAAAAAAGGCAGATTGTGTATACACTTTTCTTTCAGTCTCTCACCCTACGTGTTGTGGTAGATCAAAACCAGACTAGATTTTGTAAGGAAGACCGTTTCTTAATACTGTTCTAAACATTCACGACATGTAAATAAACAGGCGCTCTAAGGTAGCAGTCGTTGTTTATAAGCGTTGTCTACAAAATTATGAAAATGTTTTTGAGCAGCATGCAATTAAGCGGAGTTGATACTATCTCACCCAAGATTTGTGCTACTATAATAACTATCGTTAGTATCATTGCTGATCGCATGTAAGCAGACAATGGGGAAATTGATTATAGAATATCTACGGTACGAATCTGCGTTGCCGATCTGTGTCGGATTTAGAATTGTGAACATGGAAAGCCCCTTGTTGAAACGTTTCATTTGAAGGTACCAAAACAGGATAGTAGGTGAAAAGAGAAAAACTGAAAAGACATATTATATGCTTGTCAATTATGTAATAACAAGGTATATAGAGAATAACAAATCTACAAATTAGAGTTCACTTCACACGACAGCGCTTTGCCCGAAATTTCAGTTACCCCGAACGGAAAGATAATCCCCGTCCAAGCGCCTTCTTTATTCATAAAATACTTCCGGTAACCCGATAACGAATTTAAGGGACCCTTCGGTAACACGACAATTTTACATCGGCTAAAAAGGAAAAAGTGACGAAAAGAAGTCGCTGCCAATGCCATCAGAATTTTCCCTCCCCTTGTCCGCTAGTAGCGGAGCGCGTGGAGATTACATTCTCAATACTGCGCGATTCAAAGGTAAAGACAACGTTCAGCACTAAAGTGCAACAGTATTTAAAATTGTTGGAAAGCTTAACTTACCGAACTTGACACTTGCAACTATGGTTAAGACTATCACTTCCTCATCTATAATACTGTAAATGAAATAACACAAATCTCGCCTATCCTGTGAAGATTGGTGGGTCCTTTCAGTTTAGTGTAACTGTTAGTAGGGTTCTACTGTGTTATCATAAAGCATCAAAGGATATTGAGGAGAGTAGAGACTCGCTTTCCGAGAGCAGACTGATTAACGAGTTTAAAACAGTGACTTGGAGGAGTGTGTCTTCATTGTGTCTTCATTGTGTCTTCGGGTCACACTGCTGACAAACTGGCTGGAAACGCACAGGTGTCCGGAACAATCAAATACAGTATGACGTGTTGAGAGAATTGACAGGGAGACTGAGGGAGGAGAAAGACAAGAAGTGGACAGAACATCACCACCTGGACGAATACTGGGGAAAGGTAAATACAAAGAAGAAGGTGGAAGTTACAAACTTGCAGGAGGCATAAGAAGGATCCACAATCAGATAACAACAGGAACAATTAGGAGAACAAGTTTTTTGCCGGGCTCTGAATATGGGAACGCAGCATGTATGGAGCTACCCAGACTTGTTTCTAGGAACACTAACAAACACTGTATTTTTCAAAGGCTGCACTGGGAGGGGGAGTAACACAATGAGGTACTGACTGAAACTCTTCATGCATGCAAATGACACATTTCTCACAAAACAAATAAAGCAACGAAAGTATAACCTGAGATCACTGTTGGAAGTTTTATTGCCTCTGCCAGCATAGGCCAAGCATAATCATGGAATTGCACATACCAGGATTTTATGTTGTTGAAGAAAATGATAATGAATGTTGTACAGTAAAACCCTGATAACACAACCACCCTTCACAATGAGCATGTTAGACTCATTTACCTATAGACTTGTTAACCTATTCTTGAACAAGATATGGCCAGTGACAAAGCTTGAACAACTGACCCCGCTAATCATTCTGACATCGTATAAATAGGAATGGCAGCAGCTGATGGCAAATTTTGGGGACACTAAAATCGGCACAAGGGTCAGTATGGAAGTTGCTTTGTCAATTTTCCAAGTCTACATCCAGACTTGTGGCTTATTTAAAATGCTTTTATTCCCTCACACCCGATTCTTCAGATTCCTGAAAATTTTATTTTTTGGCATCCTGTCATCCCTGCACAATAATGAGATATACTAAGTCTCATATACTAAAATTAACGCCTGCTCACTCAAATTCACTTTATGATCATCTCCGCAGGCAAAAATCACCCAATGACATTCTCAACTCCTTGGAAAGCATACATTGACACTGCCATTTACAGGCGCTGATCACTAGCATTCTGCCAATATCTTTCACAACCTGTGGCCAAATAATCTCATCATAATCTTATCAGGGTTTTACTGCATCTCTTTCTTTCCAATGATGATGACAACAATAGTGATGAAAATGAATTCCCGTATATCAGTGGTTTCTCCAGAATGTGTGATTATGCAATCTGCCTCTTAATTTTCAAAATTTACACCCCAAAAGTTAACTGAATGTGTGTCAATGCCCCCTTAATTCTTGGACAGAAAAAGAATATAAGAAAAACCTATAATCCCCCTCAAATTTTTCAAATCTTCCGCTGAAGTCTATGACAGGCGAGAATGTCACCCCCAACTTATATATATATCATGGAGAAAACACTGATATTTATGGTAATGTCAACCTACAACTGAGGTTATAAAACCATACTTATGTGCACCTGGTTCTGACAGTTCTCTTTTTCCTACCAAGATGATGATGAAGATGATGACACCAACAGCAATGATGATGTTGATAATAATAATTTACTAATTTAAAATAGAACAACCATATTCAATTTTCACCACAGACTGTTTTGTTTTTAGGCTTTTATAATGAAGAATTGTCAAGGAATGGTGGATACTGGTGGTGCATCAATTTTAATTATTGGGACACAAAACTAAAGCAAAGTTCAAAATCTCTAAACAATCTACCAGACTACAGGAGTAACATGAGGTAATGTTCTCTGTCTTATAAATGTCTTCAAGCAGCAAGTGTATATCAAAATAGAGTGGCCACAAATGATTTGTTTATTATCCAGGCCGCAAAGTCATTCCTAATCTAATAAATAAAAATCAAAAGCTACTACATATTTTCGTGGATTTGTATGGTATAAAGAAATCCATGTTTCAAGTAGGGATCTCCAATTTTGCAGGATATCCTGAAATGGCAAGGAAAAATATATTTATCATCGGTTAACAGTGGCTCCAGGGCAAGCCCTGTTGTCACTGGCTGACAAAAATAGCATGTTTGCCAATTGAATGCATAACACTGCAACCCGGAGTTGTCAAGCTGGTATTAGGAGGCCAAATTCCCTGTTAGGTCTGATCATCATATTTCTGCTAAACAAAGGGCAGTATGAATGCATTTAGATGTAGACTGGTGATTTGTTTCACAAAATTATAAATCTACCTGCAAATCAACATATTTATCAGTTAGTGATAAATATACTATATAAAATGTGATATGGTTTGAGTAACTTCGAAGTTCAGTGGAACTCAGTAGTAACTGGGCGTTTAGGAGTTTCAAAATTTTACCACTATTTCATATGACCTCACTGATCTCAGATTTCGGAGAAATAACCTAAACTGTTTCCTCATGATTCATGTGCAATATGCAGACTTCACATAAATGATGCTTTATGACCTAACCACTGATGTAACATGCCACTGTCAAGATATTGAGCTTGTAAACACTGAATACAATCTGCCTTGGCGATAGCTGAAGCTCTTTTCTGACCTTTCGGCCTATACATACACCTGATCTGTCTTTCAGCTCTGTTCTGACCTTTCTGGCCTACACATACATCTGATCTGTCTATCAGTAATTTGGTACTGTAAGGTCACAGTGTAAGCTGCCAAGAAACAACAACCACAGCTGATTTTCACCAGTGTATCAACTGTCAAACTCCCTATTGATGAAAACTCTTAAAAGGATGAGGCATTTAGCCAGAACATGCAGGGTTTTGTTTTTTCCAGTCCCATTATGAAATGATTATTTTACCGATGACAAAGAAGAGGGGGAAATGGAGACTGAGAGTTTGTCTGAAACAAATAGATTCCTGCTACAGCATACCCATTACAAGATAATGGATTCCACTATACATTAGCCCTAACACTTTTATAGAGTACTCAGAATGTCTTGATGCATGGGAAGTTAAATCATCAAAAGTATATATATGTAAACTGTGTAGAAGATAACTTATGTCTTTTGAGTTCAAACCCCTAAATACTAGTTACATATTTATTATGACAGAGGGGCTCTCAAAGGACAATAAATATGATTGCAACAAAGCACATTAATAAGTGGAATCATATAACATGGCACTATAAATACTCTGCCTAAGAGGATACTTGTGGAAGTGGTGGAGGGGGTTCTGTCCTACTTTATGCATCCTCCAGAAACACAATACCCTAAGCTTTGCCAAAAACAGTTCCTCACGTGGCAACACTCCCATGTGAGACGATCAGTGGTTTTCCAAAATTTTTAAAATCGGCTACCCTTTAACAATTTGCTCAACATTAGATACCTCCCTTCCTAACTCATACATACATTATACAAATGCATTTCCACATGGACAGACCATCTGTTCCTCTCTGTGTGATGTTCACAGATCCTCTAACACCCATCCACCAACACTGACGGTCCTCAGGACTACAGATGATCACTTTTATTCTATACGCACTCCATTTACAAACTCTCTGAATCCCATCCACAGACCTCACTGGGATCCACGAAGTTTACAAACTCCTGATGTCAAATGTAGGTTATCTCCCCTAAAACTTAAGCACGATCTGGGCAGCGCCTTATCTGCCCTTGTCAGGAAATGACATCCTTGCTGGTGCTAACGGGTTTAAGGTGTTTCCTTTTGACCCTGGCGCCACAGTGTGGGTAAGGACACTTGCGGTCTTCAGGACCCTGAAAATCCAAGATAAGGAAATTTTATCATTAAAAATGAACAAGCAAAATTGCAAAGACACTGGTACGGCTGGACCATCAAATCTAGTGTATAAAGCAATATTTTTTAACATCCACAAAAATATAAAATGACAGTAAAAGACTCGTCTACCAACAGCAGCCTAGTTCCACCACAAAAGCAGCACCTAAGGTAATGGTCCTGATTTTGTCAGCGAAGATCTGGATAAGGATGACCACAGAAAAAATTGGACAATGTAAATGTATTAGTAGGTAAAAGAGTAGTGGAAGAAGATATACATACTGAGAGCACATTGATTAGGGGACAGAAAGATACTTTCTGCAAAATATATCTGGGCTCGAAGAAATAGGGCCATGTTGTCAGGTATATGGATCACCAATTGCTGTAAGCAAGACTGACAAACCTGGTGTCCCCTACATAAGTAAAATATACATAATAAATAAGTGTACTCCAAGCCATCAATAAAGTGGTACAGAGCTAAGATTCAGAAGTTTACGACTGCAAAAGCATTTTCTGCAGGACCGTGGTCATATAACTCAGGCGATGCTTACCCTCTGGAGTGCAAGTGGCTAGATATATAGGCTTGGTGCCTGAGTGAGTATGACCATATTGAGAGCAAAGTTATTGTTATATTTCATGAAAATTTTTCTTTGCCCATAGCATTTTCAAAACATCCAAAGTTTAACACAACCCTCAAAGGGTTTAGAAAAATAAATGCCACTTACTACAAATGGAGTAAATTTGATTAAGTTTAAAAGAAAAAAAAAAATCATCCACGACTGCAACAGAACGTGAAAATAATACGTAGTCTTACACTTAAAAGAATTTGCATCAACTTAAAAATTTCATGAAAAATGTTGCTCTCTGATTCACTGCAAAATTTTAGGGAAAACTTAACAAAAGAGCAATGTACTTTTCACCCGTTACTGACATGCACACAACTGCATAACTATGTATTCAGGGTAGTGAGTCCATGTGCATAAACAATGACTTTAATTAATCTCATTTTCTTTGACCTGCCATATAAGCACTGTAACAACCTTCAGCAAATTTGTGATGAAGGTCAAGCTCTTGTGTGTACTTTATCCTACTTGTTTTAGGCCTCACCACACCAATCAGGTCCCGCTGCCTAAGGCTCAGTAACTTTCAAGCAAACAACTTAAAATGCCACACTGCTGAGTTAACAACAAAATGCAATTGTAGTGGAACTAGGTAATAACAGGTGGTCGGGACTTCAAAAATTGCATCATAACAAACATGCCCCATTGTTTCTGAAAGGGGTATGGAGACAAGAGAAGTGATCTGAACTGTATTCGTATTAATTCATGTATAATATGCAGACTTCACTTTTGTGATTGACTTCACTTTTGTGAGGCTACAAGAAATCACTGTCGTAACATGCTATAGCTCATGAAGTCAACTAGTAAACACTGAGTGAGATGATTTTCATCCATGTATCAGGTGTGAAAACACCTGTTAAAAAGTAATACATGGGTGAGGCGGTTATGACGTACACATGGGTGAGATGGTTATGACGTAACAGCCAGATTTCTTTATCTTTCAGTTCTGGTATGATGAGGCTTTTTAAACAAAAACAAAGACAAAAAGGATATAGGGATCAAGATTAATATATAACCAGATATCTGAAACAACATGCTTGTTGTAAATGGATTCCACTATATTAACTCTAGTAGCGTGACATGCACTGGGTCCAGCCTCCTGCTGGCTGCATGACCACTGTTACAGATATTGACCATTGCACATGTTGTCTGCCGGCCGATCAACTGACACTGGGTTGCAAAATTTACAGCCGCCTCACATGATTGGCGATGACATGTGAATTTATTCTACAATATATTCTACCACTGCACCCAGCGCAGTGGAGTGAAGGTGAGAACTGGTTCTACCATAGCATCACAAGGATTAATACCATCCTGCACTGCTATTGGATTCTTGATAGAAAGACTGGTACTAGCACCAACATGAGAACATAGAGCAATAGCATGGACCTAACAATATAAGATTTGTGCAGAGAGACGGCTTAAATCATCCACTCAGTGTGGATTGCTCAGAGCTTAGCAATCACAGGGAACATAACAGATGGCATCTTAATGCAACCATACTTCAGGCAATTAAAACAACAACAAAAAAAAACATCCTCTGGTGCAAGACTGACATATGAGTAGGTGTTCATTGGCCGTTATCAGGGTCTTGCACTGAGGGGATGAGAGGCAGACATCTCAGAACAGCTCTAGTTATATTTAATGCTGATTTTGCTTATTCTAGTCTTATCTCTTGCACCTGGCCATATTCAAGCTCAGAAGTCTGGCATGTGAAGTGTTTCAGGCAGACTATCAACAAAGTGAGATAATGACAACACGTGGGCGTGACTATCAATTTCAACATACTAAAAGCAGTTACACCCTCTATGCTTTACAACTTTCAATTTAAGCATTATCTACTTGTGCCTCTTTAAATTAAAAAAGAGAAGCAATCTTGTTGTTTTGATCTCATTTGATAGGAACTATTCAAGCATGAAAACCATAAAATTGCACAGAAAATATGTTGAATGATAATTCCCAGACTTCCAAACTATCCAAACAGGCAGTTTGTTAAAACAGATGTTACATTGTAAGGATAATAATAGTAACTTTGAAGTCAGGGCATGGTAATAAGTCTAGCCATATTAAAAAAAAAAGGGAACAAAAAACCACTCAATTTTAGTTCCTTTCTGCAATGACCCTGGTGCCATCACCAAGGCCGTAAGAGCCACAGACAATGTAACAGCAGATTCTATTAACTCTGCAGCTTCCCTTCCCCCATATTTCCCGCATAAAAATCCAAAACATTTCATTACTGGTGATGGAATCACAGCACAATATCCCCAATTGGGTATTAAGGATTGGAAGCAGAGTTTCAACGCAATTTTGTTTTCCATGACTTCCCTCATTCAACATGTTTATGGCAGAAAATAGAACTCCTGTCACTGAATTATGTATTTGTAGAGTTGAGACAAAGTGCCAACTCTAAACAGGATTTTGTGATATCCATTTACATTGGAATGACCAAGAGTGACCACCCACTGAGGAAGTGATAGAAGTGTCAAATTATTTATTTCCCATTACCCATTTGCAGGGAAAAATGTGGAGGGGGGAAGAGTAAAGTTCTGTGGTCACTGTGGGAATCCATTGCAAGTTACCTCAAATACTTTTGTCTTCCAGCACTTGAAGCAGCATATAGCCCCACACTCATGCTGTAGTCCATTTTCTGGTGGACTGTTGCACAAGACACATGTATCAAACACTGTTGCACCTGGGAGAGATAAAGATTACATAATCATATGCATCTCTACATTTAAGAAAGGATTTCTTTCCAGTACCTTATCCCATGCCTGTGACCTGCAGTTTCAGATAGTTTACACAATCTGTGAGGATCACAGAGTAAACCTATACATACAGTACAGGTGCACATTAGTCACCGGTCAATAAGAATTATGTAATAACTATGAACACCGCCATTCCAGTGGCCACTGAACAAGTTTTGTCTTCCCAGCCTCAAACGTGTCATGCATATTTCAAAGCACTGGAATCCGTAGACTCAGTCAATTCATTTAAGGGCCAGACTTGTGAGCACTGACAGGAAAAGGGTTCCCAGATGACACTTGGTTGACGGTTATTTGGCAACAGGCACTTGGCCAAATGGACATTTGACTGAATGGAGATTTCGCATGGAGCAGCACTTCTTATCCCTCAATCCCATGTCTTCACTCAAAATTTGGGACATGGATTGTGTTGGAAGGCCACAAAGTCAATCATGTGATCCCCTTTTCCCAAACTATGTAACTGTATTATGGGCCAATTACGTATTCTGTGGTTAATCAAAAATATAACTAAAAATATAACTCAGCATTCATGATCACATCTTAACACCAAGAGATCTTGGGACTCAAAGGGCAATTAAGTTGACAAGGGTGTGGTACACAAAGGCGTTACTGAAATTAAGCCTGCCCACACATCTGAAGTTTCATCTCTTATGTTCTCCTCATCAAAGAGATGATAATGTCAGCTGAAGAGCATAAAAAAGATTACACTGTGAAAAATTGCTACTAATGGATGAGTTTGCACATTCAATATAAACGACATAACCTTCAAAACACTGAGAAACATACAGAGATGACCATTACTCACAAGATAGCCAAAAATGATTTGCAGTGGAGTTGGTTCCCATTCACACATTGACATACAGAGTGAACTGGTACTCCATCCTAGTTTTAGTATTATCTGTGAGCTTGAGCAAGCCTGCTTCAAGCATGTCCTTTAACTCATATTAAGACCATTATGTTTGTAATTAACTGACCATATCATGTTTGAGCCCCTTTAACTGAAATGAGTTGCCCTTTTTGGTTGAAGACAGTATTCCAGATCCATACTAGTTCTGACCTGTGGGAAACCTGTCAAATTCTCTCCTCCCTATTTTTGCCTCCTCCCATGTTTTTGGGTAGACAAACATATCTGGGGTGAAAATTCCATCCTGGGGGTCTATGAAGCCTTTCCTAACCAATTCCTCATAGCTCTTGCTGTCATCATGTTTAAACGGCACTGTCTTCTTTTGGTCTGAACTCCACAACACGCAACCCAGATTCCCTGACGAGCTGGTGCGATGGATATCCCTGGACTTCATGCTGATTTGACCATCATTTCCCATCTTCAGTACAGTTAGGTTGACTGTGTCCTTGCAGTAAGGAATGTAGCCTCGGAATTCTGTAAAGAGTTGATGTTTGCATGTAAAATGCAATAATATGCATTTCTCTCTCTCTCTCTGTTCTTCTTGCTCTCTGTCCTGCTCATGCTTTTTGCTGTGATTCTGTCACTCTTCTCTTACCCTTCTCATCATCCTCATTTCAACTCTCCTCTTTCTGTTCTTCCTTTCTAGAACTGTTTGTATCCTGCCTCTCTGTCACTCCGACTTGTTTATGTTACTCTGTCTCCATCTTGCTGCTTACGATAGCCAAGATGATGAGGCTGTTGTAGTACTAATGATAAAATATAGATCTATCAAATGCCACATCCTGAACTTCTCAATATGTACACCTTAACAAGCTTATTATGAAGTACGTGGGACACCTCAGGCTGTTTCGTATTAAGTATTTTTGAAGACATCCAAAGGATTGATGTTAAGGAAATCATCACTTCAGGATACATAACATGTCAGAGTAAAGCTAGTTTTGTACAATTTCTTTTTACATAACAGGTGTGTCTGAAAACATATCAACAAATTCCTAGTTCAAATCTGTCCTTGCAAATGTAAACAAAGCACATGGGAAAGAGCTTAGTTTTCAACTACTATTATTGCAATTAAATCTATTGGCATCGATTTAATCAAGAGAATCTACATAAAACTGTCCATAGAAACTAGGCAACATAACAGATGAGCGATGCACAATGTTAAGTTGTAGCTAATTCTTCAGTGCTGTCTAATATAGATATAGTTCATTTCTTGAACTTTATTTTTCATCAAGCTGGTGATGATTGTCTGGACTGAGAAAACAGTCCAGAATCACAGAAACATGGATATCTATTTCTACTATCATCACTTGGAAGACCATTAGCAATCATGAGTATAATTAATTTATAACATTGTAACTTGCCAAAATCATCTTAACTTTGTATTAAATAAAGACAAAATGATTACATATGTTCAGATTTTTTTTGTCCCGGACATTAAAGCTCTCCTATCAAGTGTTCAAAAGAAAGATAAAAACGATGCTGAAATGTCGAACAGTAAGGAGACTCTCTGCTTAAACACAGCTTTGGTTTAGAGGAAGAAAAATAAAATTTTTCAAAACTAAGCCAAGCTGACCTACTGACCTGACGACTGTTCAAGATGAAATCCCGATCATGGGCATGTTTTTATTTTTGCCTTATCAAATGGATTTCAGGCACTTCAGAGGGAGGGGGGAAGGGGTCAGTTGCAGAGAAGCGTGGGATGAGAATGGAGAAAGCAGATGGCATAATCATTGGCCAGTACACAAAGATAAGGAACAGCAGAACGTTTTAGAACTGAATTCAGGCACTGCATTTTTTAAGGGAACTTTAGGCACACTTTCCACTGGCCACATTTAGTCACGTGTCAACCCACTATCAAAAAGACTTTTCATCCTTGAAAAAGCTGTACATTCTGCAATCCCTCCCACACAGTGACTGGTTGTACAGTTAGGAATTAAATATTGTGTATCATGGATCTTTTCATAGGGATTTTCATTCTCTGCCTAGCCAGCGCATGTAAGTTACACACCTTCTACACAAGACCTATGACCCCATGGCAGCATTGTTCTACAGTTGTGGCATTAAATACTGATTCTGATGGACACAAGATCTTCAAAACTAAATGAAGTGTCATATGAATATGTCCACAACCACAAACAGAGCATATTTTCAGATTTCTTACTGCCTTGTTCACTGCTATCTCTTCTGATCCAGTCAATTCCACTTTATTAATTGCAACTTTCCTTTAATCATATCATTAGTGGGCAAACAAAATACAATACACTCAGTATAAACATCACTTCAAACTGCAATATCTTCCATGATTTATAAGAGCTGTAATTAATGCAGATTGGACAGGGTAAGCTTTTGAAATTTTGTTAATATCTAATATTAAAGTTGGCACACTAAACCTGCTTCAAAAATGGGCAAACGAAGTCAAATCTGGTCATCTTTACTGGCACTTTACTTGTTGAAAACTTAATATAATGTATATCATGATGAAGCTAAGCATTTCTACACCATTTCACTGCAAAATAAAACTGCATTAAAATATCTGGTGTGGTTTTTATGAACTTTGCATAAGCACACAATTTCGCACAAGCAAACCCAGGTTTTCAGATCATTGGTGGTTTCTGAGGGCATGGCAAGGTTGACTCATGTATCCTAAATCATTAAAACCAAAAGTAATGAGCAGAGAATTGGACTGGCCTTATTTCTCATAAAATCTACTGGATGTGTAGAATGGTTTAGGGAGAAAACTGCTTGTTAAAGTGCAAACGTAGGGGGAAAAAAGGGAATCTGAAGGAAAACCCAAATCATAACAGCACCTTTCAACAGGGCAATCATTTTTTTTTTTAACTGGAAAAATTTCATGACATTCGGAACAGACATTCAATTCAGCAAGCTTTGTAAACAAACCGACCTTGCATCTAAGGGAAATAATTTCACAATCATTTTTTATTTTTATGAGAGATAACCGTAATTTTTTTTTTGCGAACTTATAAAAATATACCATGAAAAATCATCTGTGAAATATTTTCTTTAAATATCTCTAAAGTATTCAGTTTTAATGAGAAATGTGGTAAATAATTCAACTTTTTGGTTCCTTTGTCACCTAAAATTTTTTAAAATGTGGTCTTTCAACTATATAATACTTAAAGAATGGGGCACATTTTTTTGTCAACAATGGTGTGTATCGGGGTTTGACTTTATTTATTTAGCTGAACTTGTATGTGCTCTTGTCTCTGTGCATTTATTGTAACACTGTGACTTTAACAGAAGAGGTACAAGTTATGAACATTTTGGCACTAAATAATTCAAATTGAACACAACTTTAATTTTTGATAAATTTTAATAATTTTTTTCTCTAATACATGGTTTATATACCTATTTCAAGGTCTCGTTCAGTTTTATTTTCCAGATTTTATGGTATCACTGTCCCTTTGACAAGCAAAAGCTTAAATTTATGTGTATTCTGGTATCAAAAATACCTGCACTGGACTTCAGACAGATTTTACATGAATTTTTGACAATGCACAAATTTGATATGTTACCTCCCCTTCCATAGCTCATGCAAAATTGAATCCAGAGCCAGGTTCAAATCTATGGAACCAGAAATAAGTATGGAGAAATCTGGAAAATATTGGAACTAATACATTACAAGCTTATGTGTGAACCCTGAAATTTAGGGCACTGTGTTGTCTGCTGAAAGCACATTACAAATACAGAATGGGCGAATGAAAGTTGCACACCATGGGGTTCTGAGCTTTTTTTCCCAACATTTAATTTTATGCACTGTTATTGCTTCTCTTTGACACGTCCAAATGATTAAGGAAATGGCACTTTCTTTGTATGTAGAAACTGCATTCTCAGGTGTTCTCAGGCACTGGACCATGATATAGCAAAATTAAAAGAACACCCCTACAGATCTTCAATCCCAAATGCCTCCATATACTTCCACCAGTCACTGTGTTCTAAATTTGGAGATTTTTGTGAATCCGAGTGAATGACAGAGGAAAATTTTTCTGTAGAAGTTCTCTTAATGTTTAGGGAAGATAGCAGTACCCACATGGTTTGGTTTCTTTGGTTCTATTAGTTTTTATACCCTGAGCCTGGCCCTTCCTAATGACCTGAAAATGAGAGGATGAAGAGGTTTTTGTCCATTCATGGTGGCATGCCAGAAATTTCCCTCTCCATCTAATTCATCTGTGTGCACAAGCAGGCTATTCCCCTCCCCCAACCAATGACTCAGTCCATGCAGCTTTTTTAAATGTCCATTTTTTGCTACCTATTCACAGATGCTGATGTTCAAATCTACATCGAACCTCCAAGCTATGCACCAGGCGTCACCGGCCAAGTCAGTATCAACTGTACATTTCCCGTTGGAAGTGAAGCAAACATGGCCACTGTCCTCTCCATCATAATGTCCAAGGCAGACTCAGTCAATGCCTCAGTGTGGACTGAGGTGGCATCAATCAACGCTTTTGACTCTGGCCATCCTGTGGACTACACCAATGGCACCGGTGTAGCTGATGGTCACATGGGTCTTTTCCATGACGCCTACTTGTCACTAACATTCTCAAATCCTGATGCATCTGTAGCCGGGTATTACCACTGTGCAGCCAATGGCATGGACAACGTTGGGCATCCTGTTGAATTTGCCAAAACAGCTCAGGTGACCACCTATGACGGCAGCGGAGGTTCATGCTCTTGTTCGGGTGTGCAGGCTCAGATTGATGACTTGGTCAACCGAGTGACCTCTCTTGAGAAATCAAAAATGACGCTGTTTGATGAGTCAAAAGTACACAATGGCCACAGATACCTTCTGTCCAAGGGCTACTGGAGAAATGCAGATGTTGCTGAAAGCATGTGCGAACTCTTCAATGGCTACCTTGCCGAGATTGATGACTCTGCTGAGTTCCAGTTTATCAAATCCTTCCTACAGCCATTCTCGGAAGTTGGGTCTGTCCTCGTTGGCGCTAACGATGAGTACGGAGAGGGAATGTGGGAATTCCGAAACAGTCACTTGCCTATGGTCTTCGCTGACTGGTATCAGACAGAGCCAGATACACCTACCAATGACTGCATGGTTTTGTACCGATTCCATAGCTGGCAGATGAGTGATTTTGCCTGTTATAATTCTGAGGTTGAATATCAGAGAAATTTCTTGTGTGAAGTGCCTGTCTGATAAATTTGTACAGGAATCCCCTCATCTTGCCTCTGATATAGTAGAAGCTAACATCATAATATACTGAAGAGGTGACTTACAACACTGTCATTTCTGTTTGCATTGATGTGACTTGTGTTTATAATTTGTAAATATAAGAAACTCTGTATACATGAAACTCAGTTACATCTGAGTGACTGTCAAGTCCTAGTAGCCCTCTAGTGCTGGTTGCCCTATTCAAATAGATTTCCAAACAACCTAACTATATACTCTGCCTAGATTCAGGGAATGTTCTTTCCCCATTTAACTCTGAAATCACTAGACACCCTCCGTAATTCAAGCAACAAACTTTTTGCCACAGTGGCAGAAGATATACTGCAAATAACTAAAAAAAACTGATTCACTTGCATAGCGATGATTCTTCATACTTTGACAAAACTGAATTCCAATATGCTGGTGGTTAAGAATTCAAGCTGTAAATGAGCTGCCTGTATTGGTGAGCTGGATTCTTGTGTCAGGTAAAACCCTTCATGCCACGGTAAATATGCACAAATGCATTTAGCATACTTTTTAAAAAGGTAGGGTTCCAAAATGTGGTTTCACATATTTTCTGTCCAAAAAAATCTACTCAAAATATCATCAGGCTCTGGCATACGCACTAAATTTTCAAACAAACAGTTAGCTCTAACAAATGATAGGTTTGGTGTTGGGTACATTATAATACTTGTCTGTGCTTGTTGATACACATAATAAATACATCTCATATTATGATAAAAATAACTTCTTGACTCTTCTCCTTCATTATGTTTTGCATATGAGGTGCGATCAAAAGTCAATACTGTGCCAATAAAAGCTTAGTAGCCGCACTGGAATCACCTGTGCTTACTCCCAAATGGACTGCTTCGAAAGTCAAGGTGAAAAGTAATACCTATAGTAAGTCTGCAAACTTTTATAGACACAATCCGGGAACTTTTGAATCCCGCCTCATAGTTGTGTTCGTATAATGCCTCATGTTTGTTATGTTGTTGTGAAATATCTATGACATCTCAGGGTTTCTTCCATACTGTTTCATGGCCATCACTGTAAATATCAATCAAATGACCAAGACTTGCCCATCCATCATCCTCTTAAAGCCATACTGCATATCTCTATGTAACTTTTTAAATAAGGCTATAACTGGCCACATTTTACACTATACATGTGAAGCTACATGGGTAGGCGGCATACAGAGACTGTTTTTCATTTCTAAGTCTTAGAAGTTTACCTGCAGAACAGCATGCACAGGTCATTGAAAGGATTCTATGCTCAGTTTTGCCAAGATTCCTACAAAGCACATTTATTGGAACTAATACATGCTTCAAAATTTACAGAGCAGTGGACAAATCCCAGTATTCGATTCTGTATAAATGCCTTAGTTGTGTCATAGGTGCAACCCCAAGCTTAACCACAGATATTCAACCGAGCTCCTTTCTGCTCTAATCAAAAGCTACGCCAACACACTAACCTCTGTTATCACAGTTATCAGCATTATTGGCAGAAATGTTACTGGTTGTTGAGTTGCTCTTAACACTTCCAGAATCCCGGCTGGTGCTGGCAGTTGGATTCTCTCTATTCAGTCTGTGGATGTAAAATGCCGAGACAAAATTAAAAATTGCATCACTTTGTACTGAATACAGAATGCACTGAGGCTGTTCCCTGTCAAAATCCTTGCTTGAACACTCAAAAAAGTAAACTATCAGTGTAGAACAAGTGGCTCTCTCTCCCCAAATTAAACCAATGTAAGGAGTCTTCATGTAAGGAGGAAATGAACTGAAAATGTTCTTTTCCACCAGATTGTGACTTTTGTTCAAAATCAAGGAAAAGACTTTTATTTCAAGCAGGAAAACACACAGGATCAGCCCACGCAACCATTTCGTGTTATTACTTCTCTGCCTACATCTACCTCACCAGATCAACAGGGTGCATGCATATTGCTGTTCCCAGTGCAGAATGATGTATCGTCAAAGATTTACAGAAGACAAAGGTGCACTCTGTATTGACAACAACATAGGCAAACCTGGTTTTGCAAACAACTTGCTGATGATGGCCAACTGGTTAGTCTGTCCAATGTCTCAGTAAATGATGTAAATCAATATAATGTCTATGGTTAGTCTGTCCAAATGTCTCAGTAAATGATTTAAATCAATATAATGTCTATGACAAAAATCACATATATCAGGCTTCTTGTACGGGTCAGTGATAGGTTGAAATGTGTGTAAAAGACATCATATCTTTACTTTCCTGACCCAGCAACATCAAACCATTAAAAAAAGTTGTTTGGCAGCTGTGAAAGAGGCTTACACACAGAGTGACGCACCTGTTATCTGATCTCTCTTTTGCATCAAACTCTGATATCAATCCACTTTTCTGATCCTGCCAGTTACTACTACTGCTCTCGGGTGGTTTGTAGTCACAAGACAGCCCTGTCAGTTCGAAGCAAGTACGTGCATAATATTGTTTGTCCTCCTGACGTACAAACCTGATGAATTCTACAATAAAATAAGTGAAACCACATTGTTATAAGGCTCATTAATCATATTTCTGGTGCATAATTCAAATCATCTAAGGATGAGCTCACATTCTGATGGAATAAATTTGGAGCAGACAATACATAATAGATTTAAACATAAGACCATAACCACAGGAATAAATTTAGAAATAATACTCTACGCATGAGAAGGGTGAAACTTGCACTCAACAATGAATACAACTGATTATCTCAAAAACAGAACACACATCTTTTCTACTATGCTATCTGAGACACAAGAGGCTGAAGTTGATCTCCTCACGTACATTCATAAAGAACTGCAAGGGCTGCATGGATATTTACATCTCACAATATGCTCAGTTTTGACAGGCAAAGGAAATGTCACTTAATTACCTGTGGGACAAGAGTTAGCAAATTACTAACATGAAAAAGAGAGACAAACTATGGAAACGTAGACCTTATGATTTGAAACTGATAAAAACACAAGGATTTTAGAGAATGAAAAAGAATGAAAAATCATTTCACTTACTATTGAAAAGATGATAGTTATGGGAAGAACCGGTGAACAAATCAGCCAGTACAGGAACAACATCATGAATCTGACGGTCTGTCTTGTATTTTTTGAGAGTCTCTGAGAAACGCTTGTAAGAGTCTTCAGACAAGACTGCCTTCACCTTTGTGATAAAAAGGATAAAAGGCAATATAAATCTACAATGCAGACACATGGAGCTGTGTGATAGCTCGAATATATTCAAACACATTTGCTTGATATATTCTATATTCATCAGCCTGAAAGCTGATACCCCTGACCTAAGATGCTATCTATTTGTAACCAGAAATCAACCAAATCTCAGCAACAAAATATATGAATCCAAAAGTGATGACAAGGACCTTCTCTCAAACATCTGAATGTGCAATGGCAGAACAAGGCTGCCGTTTCAGGTCATTTATTACCCCAACAAGTGACTGACAAAACAGTATAATTTAAGTAACACTTTAAGCACCGTGGTTACATTTCAAATCAATCTATTGCTACAATTGTTAATTCATACATTTGTCATAGATGGAGTAAAAATACAAGGAATATCAGCAAAAAATATTAAATTATGTCAGCGGAGTCCCTGAGACAATGTGGGGAAAGCAAAGGTCCTTCAGCAACTGATAGAATACAGTCTGACCCCATGGCAAAGAGAGGACAGGAAAGATCATTTCCCCCCCCCCC
>JAWQUT010000141.1:899503-918185 GCA_033807755.1 Ellobium chinense
AAAATCACAAGATGTTAGCTACTCCTCTTTCTCTTCCTACAACCTGGGAAAATTGATAATGCATACATATGGTTGTGGACAAGGCATGAATCATCACTTCAGATTGCAAGTATTCTTTGTTAATTTGGTAAAATCCTGAAATTTCCACAGGGTGCCTGGGTTAGGGTTAAGGGTAGGGCTTGGGCTAGGTTAGAAGAGAAGAAAGAGGGTCCTTCAACATCTTTCAAGAACTCTCTCAAATTTTCTTTCTTTTCTAGCGCTGTGCCTGGCATTTAAAACATATACCTTAAGAGAATCCCACAATTTTACCAAACAGATGAACATAGAAAACATGTAAACAGAGGTGATGATATAACAAGCAGAGTAAGGTTTGCTGAACACAGCTTAGCAAGTGAGCATTTTCACATCAGACAATCCTAATAAGCTGAGAGAGTCTCTTGATCCACCATGTATGAGCGACCTATGAGTAGGAACAAGTTAGGGATACTTTCTTTTTACCTCCACAACATAGTTTTGGGACAATTCCATTGACATCTTGCTCTTGGCCTGCACTATCTTTTCTCTGGCCTCTGTTTCTGATTTAGCAATAATGATCTCAGTAGTCGAGGTCTCCTGAAAATGGTGCATAAGATATTGATAACATGTTCAGAAAACTATCATGATCTTATGACTGCCAACTGCCACACCCTAAATGAGACATTACAAATTCTTTCCACCACCAACTTTAATGATCCATTGACATGAAAACTGCATTGTGTACTCAAACAACTGAGATTATACAGCAATATAAAGGTGGTGATGAAAGTTAAATTTTGTCCAACACTTTACAATGCTACAAATATTCATTCATGGCAAAAGAGCATCATTATGCTTACTTTCAATCTGATCTTCTTTTGCTTTCCTGGAAGCTTCTTCTTCGGAGGCTGGAAGGATGGAATCTGTAATAGAAAGAGCAAGAAGACAGAGTTATGACCCAAGGTTATTGCAAAATGTGAAAAGTTTCAATGTAAAATATATGCCAGAGTAATCTAAACAGGGGTATAACCCCATAGATCTTAAGGCACACTATGAACAGCCACATAAAGCAGTAGTAAAATAAACAATTATAGATATTACAAAATTACTGCTGCTTTTACTTTGTCACAAGCTAAAATCAATAAGCAAAAACCTCACAGAGATTAAACAAACCAAACATTCAGAATAAGTTAAATAAAATTAAGTGACCATTCTATCTTTCTGCTCTTCATAGACACACTGAGAGATTTCTTACCTGAGAACCTTGCATAACAACTGTCTCCTCCATGCTCTTGTCAGACTGTTCCTGAAAAGTTGAATGCTCAAGTTGGAAAATACAGTCAACAATCACAAACTTTATTACTGACAAACTACCAAGTGCACACAATATACAATGACAATGGCAGATATGAGAGATCAGCTTTTAGGCAGAATGTCACAGCAACATGACAACCATCTGTGATCTAAGTTAAACACAGTAAACTAAAGTATAGATAGTAAGCATGTCCTAACCCTCCATGACCAGCACTTCCTATAGGTCAATGGTAAATCCATGAATATTCAGGAATCCTTGTATCATACAATGTTCATTTTCTTTCATGCTCTCAAATTTCTTTATCTAAATTAATTGGTGTGCTTGCTAGGCAGGGACAATGCACTAGTGTACTAACCTCACTGGACTCCAATGCCTCCAGAAGTGACCTTTTCTTAGCCGGCTTGGGGGCTGCCTTAGGCTGAGTGTACTGTCGGTAGACTGAAGTTTCATCATCTGTGGCAGACATTTAAAGATTTGAAAACAAAATCATATACTGCTTTCCATCCAGTCACAACCAAATTACTGTAAATTAACATTCATCCATTTCTCACTGACAATGGCAATCATTTGATATAAATTTTTAAAATGAAAAACAGCTATCTGCCTTCATGACTGTCAAACATAAGAGCGAAATGGGGCAATTAATCCAGTGGGATAAGCAGGCCAAAATCGACCCTCAACTGGTGTCTGTCCAGGTCCACGGGCAAAAGGGTGAAGATATGGACCAGGCAATCCGGCCCAAATGTGGACATCCATCTTTAATCCCCCTAACCCAGCATAAACGTCTCTGACAAATAAATATAACCAAAAATCAGAACATCAAAAATGTTCCTATCCGCTTAGTATTTTTCAACATTCTGTTACAAACAAAGAACAAGCATGACTTGGGGGAAAAAAAAAAGGCACTCATTGTTAGAATACTTAACAAAGCAGTAAAACCTGGTCTTCTAACCTCCAGAATTTCTGAGACTTGGTATGTGACATGCCACATCACTGGCTCGTTCATACTCTATCGTTAAGTGACTGCGCCCTTGTGATCTACGGGTGAAACTAGGCTCAAAGCAGGCACCACTGACAATTCCAGCATCTTCATCCCCATGACCACTCCTTGGCCTGACTGATTTGAGAGCTGGGGCTGAAAACTGAGCAATAGAAGGGATATTTTTTTTTCTATAAATGGAAAAAACAGACAGGGGCAAGACTATGGCTGAGGCATGTTAGTGTATCTGAACAAATATTAACAAGAAGCTGCTTCATTGTTTGTATCAAACTAAAAACATAGGCAAAAGTATGTACACCTTTCCTAAATACGCTGCTTTAAATTATTTACCACTTATCATCAATTTACAAAGGCATCATATTATCTCTGTATTATGAATCTGAATTAACCCCATGCTTGGGCTGATTTATATCCTGTTCCATTTGGAAGAAAGTTTAAGAATTTTAACTTCCACTTCATTAACATTCTGAACGAAAATGTGAATTTTTGTCTTACCATCCATTGGTGACACTGACATTTGAACATATGACTGAATCAGTGATTATATGGGATGTTCTTCACTCACATTTTTCTCCGCCTCTTTGAAAAACTTGATAATATCTCTTACAGCCAGACCAAAATTAGTGTATACTTGTCCTTGATCACGGACCCATAATGGCAAGGAATTCTTACTTTCTACAGAGGAAAATCTGAAGGGAAAAAAAAATGTGTTAATAATCATAAAATATATACAATGCACTCATTATCCTTATTTGGGTTCAGATTCTCTTGATCAATTTTACACTACCCCTACAGGCAAATTCTTCTGCTTTTCAGCGTTATGGAACATGCATAGTACTGTGGTCACTTCAAACAAAGTGTAATAAAAATTCCTCATTAAGTGCAACGTTAGGTTAACAATCATACAATGTATTAAGAACATCATTCATAAGGTTTCTAGTCCGCTAATAAATAAATTTTCATTGAATTTTATACTCCACTAAAAGAACCTTACAAACTGTCATCACTGAGCACAAATTGAAAATATTAACATCGCACTGAGCTGCTGATGTACAAAATGTGCCTGCCTATTTCCTCACCTAGTATCACAGAGAACAATGGCACCAAAGTCCTTGTTATGTCTGATGACCCTACCAATGGCTTGATTGACAGCCCGAGTCGCTTGCTGTCTGTACCAGGTGTTGCCATCTAGACCCTGGGGATGTAGGATTTCTTGTGTCTAAGTATCTATGTATCATCACTGTTTGTATTCTGATACTTCCCCACTTAGAAAACAGGAGCTATGCGACAGGTGAGAGCTAGTGTCATCATTTTATGGCAAGTGCCTACCATTAACATGCAGAAATGTTGTAGAGTGGACACATGAATAAACATTAACCATACAGCAATGCTTAGAATAGATTTTTGTTACCATATAATATATATATATACAAAATGATTTCATAATGGAAAATCACAAGCAAACAAACTTTTCAAGCCTGACTTGGTTGGCTCACTTGAAATGTTAAGGTACTAACAACAGAGGCATTCTATATTTCCTATGTACAGGACCACTAATTTTGGCTACAACATAAACATTGTTATGAAAGACACAAAATTCAAATAGACATTCCTACCTTGAAGTTACTTCTGTTTTCCCTGAGAAAATCCATCTTGAGTCGCACTCGTGGATCAAACTTGGGTGGGAAAGGCAACCCAGTGATCATTACAGCTCGACCATTATTGTCAGCAAAGTCAAGTCCTTCACTCACCTAAATTTTAAAGATAATATGGATTAACTACTTTTAGTATGCTATGATGATTTTACATAAAATCAGAGGCTTCCTATAATATCCATAACTTGCCTCAGCAAATTCATTATATTCATTAAAGATTATAAGAAGCAATATAAATGTTTCAAAGTATTACTAAATCACAACATAGCAAAATCAAAGATACTTCTGCAAGAGATGCCTGATATTAACATCCTAACCTACACAAAAAGCCTAAAAGAACAGCTGCATTCACAATAATTATGGTCTTGCCTCACTGCCAATATCATAACTCCAAAGGAGCTGTGACAAGTTATCCTGCCACTGCTGTACTGCAATATCCTTTACCTTGCCTCTGCAAACAGCCATGAATATTGCTCCATTCAAGCTTGGGTCATTCACCTTGGAATAGAAGTCATCCATAGCCTGGAGAGAGGAATACAGGAGAATTATAATAGATCAGTCTTATATATATACACACATTTATGTTTAGATGTATGTTTTTAAACAAAAGAAAAAACATCAGTGGGCATGCCACCCTGCATAGAAAGAATCTCTAAAACAAATCCCCCACCATTACTTATCCTGTTCTATTAGTCCCGGCTTTGATGTTATTCAAAGCTATGCTATTCTTCGAAGCACAGAGACAGTGTTGACAAGTGCAGCTGCCCCTGTGCAAGTGGAACTGACATTTTTTTTTCTCAACGATACTTGCAGAAAGGGGGTTTGGCATCAAACCTGAAATGATCACACTATCTAAGAAGTTCATTTGATCTTTCAAGATTCTGGATAGAAAATTAAACTTTATACTAACCTCTGTGAATGCAGCTTTTCCCTTGGGTTCAACCATCACAGGTTTATACTGGGTGATTATATTCCACTGGTTGGTTGCCTTCCAACGACAGACAGCAAAACACATTATCTTTTATCATGCAGTTCTCTCACCTTACAGCCATCAACATGGCTCCCTAACACCTAACCTACAAATGTTTAAACTCACTGTTTAAAGCTCAGTTGTAAATTAATAAAATTCATCATCAGCCTATCAAACCTATGCCAAGCTATGTAAGTTTTGACCGTTCAGACTGTAAACATGCATGGAGTCTAAATGATGTGCGTGTGAATCACAGTGTTTATAGCAAAGAGAGAATGCTGTGCCATATCATTAAGTCAACCCCATATATATATTTTAAAAACCTACCTTTTCATCTAACTGAGCTAAAAGGATTACCATAGTTACGTTTTTCTGCAAGAGTCTAAAAAACTTGTAATGTGCTCCCTACATATCAAGCCACTGACAATATATTATTACCTTTCTATATTCAAACACTGATGAAACAGACAGCATGAACTATATTAGTAGAATTCTGAATGGACGGAATGTTTTGATCTGCTACTATACCTTCCATTTCTCTATGCAGCGCTCCATCAAAGGATATGAAGGGAAGAACACTAGAAGTCCACTGGGCACAATGCGAGCAAAATTTACTGAAAAAAGATAAAGAAATTTACACAAAGAAATGTTTCACTATTATTTCTAACTAATATGAAATATTTATTTGCTTTCCCATAATATATAGCTCAGAAAAGTTATGAAGCTGGAATTGATCTGATGAAAAAATCTTTAAAACAGTACATCAGCAATGGCCTACCTCTTAAAGACTAAACCCCAATTTGCCACTGGGACATAACATCCCAATCAAAATGTTATTTGAAACTAAATACACTGCTTACAAACAACAAATACTTAAAGAAAAACATGTACATCTCTCCCTTCAGTTTTAGAAGTATATAACTTCATTAGCCAAGATCTGTTCACCACTTAGGTAACAACAATGGTAGAGCATTCCTAACACTACTGAGCTACAGAAAATAGAAGGTGTAGACAAACCTATCGTGTTCCCTAAGGACTTCTGATATCCTTCATTTGATCTGTGAAGAAGAGGTTAAAATTTATATTTTGACTTAATTCTCTCCTTGATCAATAAAAACAATCCCTTCCCCCTTTGTCCTTCCCCTCTTCCAAACCCTCTCCCCATATAGGAAACATTTACAGCATGTCCTTCATAAACACAGCCATATTAAAGTTATTTTCTACTCTTTACTGTCACTGACAGATTTTTAGTTTTCAACAAGAAACTGTGCAACTTCATTCATCTAAAGCCACTTTATGTTTTTAATTTGTTAACATCGATTTCTGATGCTACTGCACTGCAAGCAGTAAGTTATTCAAACTGTCTAACTTGGAGTCTAAAGGCACTATACCACTCAACCACATGGATGCAACTGCAAGAAGCTTACCTGTTTTTATATTCAGAATTCAGTACTGAACCATCGGGCCCTTTGCATAAAGTCCCTAGCCACACTTGGCTCTTGTCTATCACATGTGGATTCTCAAGGCGCACAGGAAAAGGGCTGTCATGAGAAGGAACACAAGATCTCATTACAATTCACACCAACAGGCAGCCATTCAGAATAATTATCAAAACAAAAATGCATAACCAGCTCGTATTCAATCTTGAATCTCATAACAGCAGAATGGAAACATACACACCCTGCAGAGTAAACAACGCATGAGATGAATGATGTATTAACAGGTACTTAGACTGAACTATTGGAAAAGAAGATAAAATAATGGCTTAGCAAAGGGAAAATGTGCATCATTCTAGAATACATCTCCTGATAACAGAAACTTGGATGATGGATAGCGTAAAGAATGACAACTCTTAAAGTGTTCAAAGTCACTAAATTAATCCAACTACTCACATCTGCATCTCCATGGCAAAAGAGTCAAGAGGAGAAAGAGTTCCACTAGTCAGGATGATGACCTTGACCCCATGAGCCAGCAGGTCCTTCATGGTGTGACCGGGGCTGAAGCACCAGTAGCTCAAGATGCGTTCTGAATGTATGTTAAAAATGAAGCAAGTGAGACACTTGACATACAATACTAAATTTCTGGTTATTTATGCCCAATCAAAGTTTTACTAAATACAATCAGTGTTCTCTCTTTGAAGAAGAAATGGGGATAGAAAGTCACGAGGTAGAGAAGAAGTTCATAATTATTTAAAAAGTCTACCTTTCTTGTCAGGGTTTGAAGTTGACCAAGAATCAATTTTTTTCTTGTACTGGCCTTCTGAATCCTTCTTTTGAATGTGAACCTGAAGAATGTAAAGACTTTGTTTTGATGAGCTCGTAACACTAGCCACTAGCTAGTATATGATAAGGAAATCATTACAAAAATCATGTTACAAAGGCTGAGAAAAACTTGTTAGTTATGATGACATGTGTAATCAAACCGTAACTATGCCTATGCTTGAGAGAAGGACTGTTGCAATTAGGATTAACTGAAAGTTAACACATTAACATGCTTCAGCACTTTTCATGCAGCGCTACTCTGATATTCGTTTTCACAATCTGTGATCTTCTTATTTTTGCACTGTCCATCGTCTTCCTATAACATCATTCAGATTTGCTAATTTTCACTTTCTGCACTTAACATGGGCTAATCAAGCGGAACAATCACCTTAAAATGTTGAGACAAAAGTCTTTGGTGAGATGACAGGGACAGGCATTCTCTAGGTTCTTGGCTGAAAACAATCTGATAAAGATAAAAACAGAAAGTCAAACTTGTTAACACAATCTTGCATCTCTTCATCAAATAAATAAGCCAAGAAAATCTAAAGGACCCTTTGCTCACCTAAAACTTTGATTTTCATGTAATACACATTTGATTATCACCTCACTGGTGATGATACACAAAAAATGT
Organism: Ellobium chinense; assembly: GCA_033807755.1. Lineage (NCBI taxonomy): Eukaryota > Metazoa > Mollusca > Gastropoda > Ellobiida > Ellobiidae > Ellobium > Ellobium chinense. The sequence goes on from JAWQUT010000141.1 coordinate 907,351, forward strand.
ATGAAAATTATAAAAAATGTTATCACTCTGCAGGATTTGCTACTTAAATTAAATTACAAGGAGATGTTGACAGATTACAGCATTCAATTAATTACCTTCAAACAGTCTGCTACTTTACTCAAGCCAGCACCTTTGGTGTTGAGTAAGGAGTTTCCACCTGCAATCAGTAAGAAAACTCACAACAATGTTACAGTCTCCTTTCACAATAAAGTGCCTGCCACTTCTCATTATCTAACATTCTGCAACAGAGGCATTACATCTAACAAGTTTTCAAGTCTCAATCACATGCTCTTTTTCTTTTGTCTCCCCTTCAGCCTGACCAATTTCCAGGCCTTTGACACCTATTGTTTTTCTTCTTTTGGCTGTATTAACATTTTGCGTTATTCTAAATATACCACTGTGATTTGGGGAAATTTCTTCCAAGGAGGTTAAAGTGCTTCTTTTGCCCAATCTTTTAACGGGAAGAAAAAGGGGGGTCAACGCCTAAAATTTTCACAAATGTCTTTTGAAAAAGATCACCTCAAATTCTGATTTGGTCCCCAATTTTTCATTTTGGCTGGTTTTGACCGCGTGCGAATACATAGGTCTACACATTTTATTTTTTTATCTAGAAGGCTCAAATTATACTGAAACATTAAAATTGGATGCTTTACTTAGATCACAGGTCATTTTACATAATTCTACACCCTAACACTGTCTGGCAGGGCCCCCAAAAAGGGGGATTTTATATATTAGCGGATTAATTGGCTTGTACACTATGAGTGATTTGCCCTTCTAATAGGTGTCACAAACCTCCACACTTTCAGTTTTATCATGTCTAGATGACCAAAGTCCACAGGGTATGAAAGCAATCCTGAATTATTCTGAGGTCTAAAACCACTTGTTATCTATCATATGTGCACTTTCTATCTGATTTCCCTTCAGATAAATGGTGCAAAAATCAACAATTAATCCATACCATCATTGCTAAGAAATGTGGTCATTTTGTCAAGTACATCCAGGAGTGCATTTTTTGTGGTCCAGTTGATGTTAACCTCAGCCAAGAAGTCAAACATAAAGCTGTGAAAATATAAACAAAGTTAAAAGTAAGTCAGTGAATTAATCATATTTGGCTCTGTATAGTGTTAAGGACTCCTCTCATGTGCATATGGATGTGAAGGAATATGTTCGTGCATGTTTCTGGTGTGTACTTTGGAACATTGGAATGCTTCATCATTTTAGTGCTGTGCAAACAGCTCTTGTAGAAGGCGAAAGAAACAATACAAGAGCAATTTATCATTATAACTAAATTACACTTGCATATTTAATGAATAAGAAAACATATCAACAAAGACTGCAAATGTGAAGTGGCAGGCTCGTTCATATTTATACAGGACAAGAAGACATTATGTTCATACTTGGACTGCCTACATCCTACAAAGACAAGCTGCAACCTGTTTAGTTTTTGGGACTGCTAAGTTTCAATGTAACTACCTAAATAACACAGGAAGCATGCAACATAAAAAAGTTATACAAAATAATTAAATCTAGTTCTACTGCCTCTCTCAAACTTCAGTTTATTCACTTGAACAAACCAGAGTATTTTGCTACTGCTACAATTTATAAGAAGACAATTTAGCACTAGCAACATACCCTGTTTTTATTCATATCTGTTAATGCGGTAATGGAATGGAATAGTTCTAAGTGCTCAGAGATATTAAATCACAACAGTATTCACCTACCTCCCAACCATCGTCTTGCCTTGTTCAGGATTTGGAATGTCAATATTATCCAGTTTTTCTTCTATCTCCAAGAGAGTTTCTGAAGGAATATGTATGTTTGTATTAAAGCCTTTTTTTTTTTTTAACAATTATTTCATCTCAAATATTCAGATAAGAACAGAACAGATGGGGAAAAAAACACTTAAAGATACACACCTGTCTTATCAAAAACAACAATTATATTAAGTGCTAGTCTTACAGCTTCTGTAATTAGCTAACTCACACTCATTTATCATATAGAAGCATCCAATGATATTAAACTCAGTTAAGTAATGAAACTATAAATATTTTCTATGTAAGGCCAAATCTACATATCTAAAAATTATTCGAACTTACTTTTCAAACGGATCACATCTTCCAAATTAAACTCTGGCACTGTGGACAGAAAAAGCAAAAACATCTAAAGACCCTATTTAGTCTTGTTTTGCTGTGGCCCAGCTACTCATGACATTCTCAAAACAATCACAACAAAAGAAAAACAGGACTTTGGAAATTAGGAGCATCACTGTACTGTTCTTGGTTGATAGGTACCGGTATTTCAATAACAAACTGCATTAGTATCAAGTGCCAGAATTCTGTTGCCAGGTCATCACAGGGAGCTATATTATTTCAAAGCTCTGGTCTACTTCCAATACAGTCTTTATGTCTAAATAAAGCTTTGAACTTGAACTTTATGGGAAAATACATTCTCTTTACAGGCCATAATATTTACTATTCCACTCACAGAATTTGAGCTGAAACAAAGAGAGAAAATTTATAAGGATTTTTTTAAAATCAAGAATTGTATGAATTTCAAGTTCTTTTTCTAGCCCTTTGATGGCCAACATTTAGTTCTAATCCAATAAGTGGGAAATGGCTTACGCACTCTCTGTGTTGACAACAAAGTTATATACTTTTCTTTGTGTACTATAGTTGCAGTACTGCGTTCAATTTTAATTTGCCCCAGAGTACCATAAAGCCCTGGAACTGAAAAGCTAAATGACTTGACCAGGCAATTGTACACACGATGTGCATGTCAATGTCAATTTTTTATTTTCAAATATCTTTTATCTCTGAGAAGCATCTATAATGCCAATCCAACTAGTTTCATGAAGAAAGAGTTACTTGATGCTACTGCTCATGTGCCCATTATGGTGCAAAAAGGAGGGCTCAAGTGACCAGTATCAGGTCCTTGCTTAGAGAGTCACCCCTTGCCTGAGAAGCAAAGGCTTGTGGAAAAAATGATGATGTCATTTAGGTTCAAATGACTCCAGATACTTGAAGTTAGACAGTGTATTCTATGGCTTTCAATTAAGATTATGGGCATTCAAATTCAAAAATTATGTTAGACAGTATAAGACGGGCAATCTTCTGCCGTTTTTACCTTTTCAGCATGATTTGTTTGACAAATCCGTCATTTACAATAGGAGTAAAAGAATCACAAAGACGTGATACTAGTCTAGACAACACTAGCGAGACGCCTGGTCTTCTACTCTGAATCTATCTGATGTAAGCTTTTAACTGCCATGAGCCCAGTGGGTAAAAAAAATCAGGCTTCGCAAAATATGAACATGTATGTTGACAAGGGCAGACATTGGCATTACGTCCGACAGGCATGGGCATTACATCCTTCTAACAAACCTAAGAGATTCATTCTCTTCAAATAACACAGTGCCATTTGGTTGAGAGTAGTTTTAGGGATGGCCGAGTAAAGTTTAAAAATCATATAGAATACAACCTCATGCATCAACAGAATTGATGCTAAACTGTCATTCTTTGCTGATACAGTTAAATATGCCTTGTTACCACCACACACATCGAGTAGTTCTTGTGTTGTAACCTGAATGTAATTCATTCAGTTATATAAACTATCTAACACATATCAAGCTTGTCATCATGTCCCGAGACCATGCCAGCTGCTGTTGAGGTGTGTTCACCTCTCAAGCATGCATACCTATAGAGGAGTCCTCAACCTGTGAAAACTCTGCCTCAGCAGCACTCATCTCTGCCACCTTTTCAGCCATTTTGGTTGTCTCCTCTATGGCTGTGGCCAGGTCCAGAGAACTCAGGTCAAAGGAGGCAGATTCCTCACAGATTTTCTCCTGAGAATTAGTTTTGATACAAAGAAAATGTCAATGTTCATCAATAGAATAACAAGTAAAGTAACAATTGTATGGAATTCCTTTGCTCGTTAACATTTAGTGTATTTAATTAATAAAGATACTGATCTGCGTTTGATCTTCCATGCCCTGTAAAAATATATTTTCCTGTTCCAATATGACATATTCTGAAATGGCATGCTCAAAAAAGAATTTAACCTATATGGAAATTATCATAGTAGTTGGTGGCAGAAAAATATTTCCAAACTTTAATATACAGACAGAGTTAATACCATTAAAATCAGTTTCATCAGATTCTAAAGGTGTTTAAAGCAGCATCCAAATTATTCACCACCTTGGATAATGGACTTCACTTTGTTAAACTAAAAGAAACAATGGTAAATGTATGTCCCAAATAACACACATACATTCAGGGGTTCTGCACCACACTGGAAATTTTTTTCCAGGACTTTTCCAGGACTTTTCAAGGACTAAATGGTCATTTTCCAGGTCGCGTCGAGGATATCAAAAAGAACATAGAGTACTCCGTTTTTACAAAGGATAAACGTAAAAATGTACCGGGGTGTGTTTATCAACAACAGGTAGGTGGGGAGAGAGCTATCAAAATGGATAGAAGTTAAGGACACTTTGTTCTTATTGTGCTCTTGAATATTTTTTTCCCTCATGGTAAAGGAAAACAATATGTCAAATTCGTTTCTACGACGGACGTTAGAAGTATATAGTCTAGTCTACAACTAGTCTAGCTGAGGAATCCTGGCCCTGCCAGGAAATGAAGGGGATGGAAGAAAACCAAAAAATCTAAATAATATCTACTAACAGTTTTTTTTAATGTTGTGTGTCTCCCCACTCTCTCCCTCCCCCCGGCTAGATTTCCGCATGCAACTCACAGCCAAATTTTAATTATAACACCTACACACGCAAAATATATTTCTGGAGGTTTGGTGTCCAAATCAATATTCACTAAAATTGAACTNAAATGTATGTCCCAAATAACACACATACATTACCAGGTTATGGGCTTCATCAAAGATGATAATGCTGCCTTGCAACTCCACACCATGGGCTTTTCTTGACTGAAAAGAAATAAATACAAGGCTTTTAGTTGAGAGAAAAAGTCCACACAGGAAGAGAGAAAACTAGAGGTCATCATACAAACAAGCTCATTTGTTCTCCATCTTATTATCTATCTACACAATAGAAACAAATCGCCATAATTTTACCTTACTGTCCAGCAGATAGTTGTAGGGCATGAAGACAATATCAGAATCTGCCTTCAATTCACGAGCCATATAATAAGGGCAGGTTCTGGAGGAAAACATGGATGATGCTTGATAAAGTTTTGAATGCAAGAACAAATGGTTGGACGATTAGTGAAGAAGATTAAAAAAGAGTTGCTGTTGGGCACATGTGTCCAAAGAGTCTCTTTCGCAAATACTATTTATTATTTTCATAAGAAAAGCTTTAAAACAGCTGAATGTTCAGTAAAAACCTCGCTGACTGTGACATCTAAAATAAATTCTAAAACCTTTTTGTTTCACTCAACACTAGATCAAAGTATTGATTTACTAGTCCTATTAAGTCTATGGGTATGGTATTTATATTAGCACAAAACAAGATGGTAAATGAATTGACAATAGTTTGTATAGATGACATGATCAGGCCTTACTCATGACTGATATATTAAATTTAAAAAATACTTACTTTGTCTTATGTCCAACTTTGATAATGTCTTCAATGTCAACAACATTACCCATGATTCTCCTGGCATCACCTTTCTTTTTCAGTTCTGAAATTAAAGTTCAAACAATACTGACACTACACATTTTCATGCCCAGGCATGTTTTGAGATGACCAGTTTTTTTCATATAATAAAACCTTACAACTAAAGATGTCTGACATCATCGATGACAAAGTTTTTATTTTATTGTTTTTGTATCATGACAGGAATGCTAATATGCCATACTGGTTATCTGAATCAGTCTCCATTCCATACCCCTCCCGCCTTCGAGTCGACAGAAAGGTACATATGCCATGTCTCTTCAAACTATAACTAAGTACAGTGAGTGTCAATGTTTGTGACACAGTTTAAATAAAGAGCGTAAATGAATAAGGCTACCGTGCAGTATTGCAAACTTTATTAAACTTAACAGCTGAAAACATAGCCCTTTGGTTTCATTTCTGCCTATTTGAAAATCTACGACTGTCAGTGACAGAGCACAGGATTTTCATTAAAATATACACTTAAGTACAGTGAGGATTCACAACAATTTTGAAGTACCACAAAAACTTATGTTACCTTCAATGTTGTTATAGAAGTGACATTGCCGTGCCGCTACTTTTGCCCTGCACATGTGCACCTTGTGAAAAATATGAAACAGTTAAATATACCACAACTGTATTCTTAACTTACTGATAAAATACAGATGCTTGATCCTAGGAAACTATAAAGGTACTCATGTTTATAAATAAGGCTTATTTCTTTAAAAATCTGTCTGACCAGTCTACTGTAAATCTATTGCTTTAATACCTTTACATTCTGTTGTCAGAGTACTGCAGCCTCCTGATGGATAAGATTCTTTCTCGAACCAGCTGTAGGACTTCATAATTCCTCATATTATATGCCACTATATTACATCATACATCATGTTTGGCAGAGTTTTAACTGGTCCAACTAGCAAGTGAAGGATTAATATCTGCAAGAAGCTAGCTCATATAAGACATTTTTATACTTACTTTTGCTGCATTGCTTGTCAGCTTCTGGACTTGCTGATGAATGCACAGCTGTTCTCGTGAGCCAATTACAGAGCTCTTCACACTGCCAGGATATGAAAATTATAAAATTATTAAGTCAGTAACACTTTTTTTGTTACTGTTAAACAAAACTGAGCAGAACATTTCCTAATTCTTCACCTGTACAAAGAAATAAAAACACTGCAAGGCCACATACCTGTTGTACACTGTTCTCTTCAGTTCTTGCACTGCCTGGGAAAGCTGCGAGTGAGTTCTTGAGGCATAAATTATTCTAGGCACAACTGCAATGATAAAAACAAACCCAGAAATTTGTTGACGAAATAGTTCAATATGAAACCTGATTAGATATCCCTTAGAGAGGTCAGCTGCTTTTCTAGTCTCTGCAGTCTGGACAGTTTTCTTCAGAATCAAAGCAGGGTTGGTATCTATCATACATAGTAGGGGCTAGTAAATGTCATAGTATGAAGAAACTAAAAGATGGATGCTTACAAACTGATGGATGAAGGCATCATAAATGTTGCAGTTTTAAGAGAAGCTTTGACAGCATGATACCCCTCAAGTTACATCTAGATTCTAAAATAAAATATCTTACGGAATTCATCTGAGCCCCAGCTTGCACCAGCAGCAGTCTTAAGACTACTTGTAAGCCTGTCAAAGTTGACATTTTCCAAATCACATTCTGAGGATGACAGTGTTGCAGCTATTCCTGCCTGCTTGTTGAGCTCCACCTGTGCTTTGCGGCTTTCTTGCCAAGCCAGGGAAGCACACAGCAGAGATAAAGTCTTCCCTGTGCCAGTGGGACTCTCTAGAACACCATTCTCATTCTACACAGATGAAAGAGAACAAATTCAAAGTTACACTTTTACATGTACCACAGATCATCTCCAAATACAGTCGACTCCGCATAATCAACCCCCACTTAATCACCTCGTTTCCCACAGGGAACCAAATTTTTTTCTATGTAAAAGTCACTGGATAACTGCCTCTCACTCCGGATAATCAACCACTCTTCAGCGCCCGTGAATTCAAAGATCAGCGGTTGAAATATTACAGTTGACAAATAAATATGTACACAGACGATTTAACTGCACGACGGATGGCAGATCGGTTTACTGAGTGACAGCTGCCACCCCGAAATAGGTGTGAAAAGCTTTTTCTCCCCCTTCTCTTGTCCCCCTTCATCCCACACTACGCATCATCGATAATGAAAGCCATATTGTCTCCTCTCCCCACACCTTCTGTCTCAGCGAGGCGGAGAATGTAATCATCGTATTGGTGGATTTCAGCTAGATCAGAGAACGCGTCATGTGGATGAACGGTTGATCCCGACTATGTCATCCCACTCCTTATTGTCTGATGGGCTACTGCGAGGTGGCCAATGAGAGAGACTGCGGAGATCAAACATGTTGTGCGCTACAATACCGTCAAATTCAAGTCTGTCCTGAGTCTGGCGAAGGCATTAATGCACGACATCAAACAACAACATCAAAGAAATTTAACCCCATTACCAAAAATATGGCCTAAATTACTTTCTCCGCTTAATCGCCCACTTTTTCCGTGATCCGGAGGAAGGGCGATTAAGCAGAGTCGACTGTAATTACATATCACTAGCAGACCACGAACTTTATTTCTGAGGTCTATCAGATTAAGCAACAAAATTCCCCTTTTTTCTTTTATCTGACAATGTAAAATAAAAAAGCACTTCATTGTTATAATCCACCAAAATGCTGATTAATATCAATCATGTAAGTTTCAACACTGCCCTCCATCTGAAATAACAAAATACTTCATACTGTTAGGCATTCTTAAGATCCTAAGATAAATTTCTAACCACATTAAATCATGAACTTACATTAAACCTGAATATACTGAAAATCATTCCCAATGTCACCTTTTAAAATCTTGATTATGTCTTCAATACAAACCTTCTGCAAACAGGTCAGGACTTTGTTCATATAATCCACCTGACAAGGATAGGGAGTGAATGGGAAATTGACCTGAACACCACTGATGTCTAATAGTGGCATTATGACCAAATGTGCACCACCTCATAGGAAGTTTTCTGTGGAGAAAGAGAGCATTAAACAAACAGAGGAAACTGTTAATGACAGAAACTGTCTTTAAATACCTCAACATGTTTTCAGTACAATTTGTTCTTTAAATAATGTCTTTGTCTATAACATTAGTGTACAGGCTTCATTCCTCTCTTTAAGCCTAATGCAAAGACATGTTCCTCCCTTCTCCATTATCTTGAAAATATACCTGTAACTGTGAAAAACTGACGTACAGCAGAGAAAGACACAGACTGACTAATAACTTTTTATATCAAATTTCTGTACATACTGTCACATCAAGCAAAATAAATATACTTCTTATTAAGTGCAATACCCCTTCCTTGACTTTGAAATAAAAATATGACTGATAAGATGATGAAATTCCCAATTCAAATACAAAAACGATAATGTCTGTCACACTATGCTCACTTGTTACAGGTGCAAAGCAATGTGATCCATTTGCTGCTAATGTGGTATTTTATGAGCCAAAAACACTTTGGCCACCCCGAGATGCAGCTTTCCAGTTTTTCATCCACATATCAGACATATATATCTAAAACCATAATATTATAAAGACAAGCCCTTAGTCAATCAACATCTTTCTTCCTTCCCCTACAAATTTTCAGCAAGACTTCAGGAAGTTTTCTGTTACTACAGTCGACTCCACTTAATCGCCCTCCGCTTAATTGCCTCGTTTCCCAGGGGACCAATTTTTTTCTATATAAAAGTCACTGGATAACCCCCTCTCACTCCTGATAATCGACCACTCTTCAGCGCCCGTGAATTCAAAGATCGGCTGTTGAAGGATTACAATTGACAAACAAATATGTACACAGGCGGTTTAACTGCGTGGTGGATGGCACTCTGGTTGACTGAGTGATTGCTGCCACACTCTGGTTGACTGAGTGACAGCTGCCACGCTGAAATAGGTGTGATAAGCCTTTCCTCCCCCTCCCCTTGTTCCCCTTCGTCCCACGCTATGCATCACTGCCGTCACCCATCCAGTAATGCTAATGCGCCGAAAGCTGTATAGCCTCCTCCCCCCATGCCTTCTGTCTCAGAGAGGCGGAGAATGTAAACATCATACTGCGCCTGTCTGGTGGATTTCGGCTAGATCAGAGAACATGTCATCTGGATGAACAGTCGATCCTGACCGTGCCATCCTACTCCTTATTGTCTGCTGGGCTCTGCGAGGTGGCCAATGAGAGAGACCACAGAGATCAAACAATTTCCGTGATCTAGAGGAAGGGTGATTAAGCAGAGTCAACTGTATTTTCTATCAGCTGAGCTTCTGAATGGGATCTGTGCTTGACTTCCTGGTCTGAGTGATACAATGGAAATTGGAAGGTAGAAGTAAAACTCAATATGTCATAGCGTGGATAGTAGTATAGCTTTCCACTGAAATAAGTTCATTTGAGGCTATGACTCAGTGTCCAATCTTAAATCTAGATCTTACATAAAACCACTTTACAAAGGTTGTATGTTACTGAGGTATAATGCTGGGATTTTCATAAGGCATGTTTGCTGTATTGGGATAAAGGGCAGGATTAGATAAAAGAATGAAAGATTTTTAAAAAGAGAGGTCTCTAGATATTGTGCAAGGACTCTCTTAAGATCTTATATTTATACAGCTTAGGGCTAGCTTCTCATTTCTTTTCCCTAATCCTTCACCAACACAGCTGGGCAGAAGTATTAACCCAAGTACACTCTGAGAAAGTTCCAGATATACAGTAGACATGTGACACTTCTATCTAAGTTGGGTGGATGATTAACCTGTCAACAGACAGTAAGTCCTCTAGACCAAGCAATAATGATATTCACCGCTTATATTTAAAAATCCACCATACATAAAAACTCCTTTGAAAGAAAGCCAGTAACCTCTCCCATTTTTTCAATATTTTAAAGTCTATTAATATTATTTGTGGAATCTTAACCCTTTCAACAAATTGCCATTAACTCTAAAGGTATCACTATGGCTGTGTTTTCATTCCCAGCATTAGCGACTGGTTGTTTCAAATTTATATTATCAACTAATCAGAATGAATGACAATCTGTGTTTTTGTTTATTTGTCAATAAAATGTGTGTAGACCTACTGACAATGTATGTTATAAACAGACATATGAGAAAACAAAAAACAAAAAAGGAATGAGAGTGAGAGGGAATGGGGGGG